>ML782035.1:105245-129313 GCA_009831015.1 Picea engelmannii
GTTGTGTCCTCCACCGTTTGGTTATTCTTCCAAACATATGGAGAGTTTGCGTTGCCTCCTGCTTCGTAGACTTATGATTAACATATATGCTGCCTGAGTCTCATCACTTGTCGTGCTATTGTCCAAGGGAAGTTTGTAACTAAGCCTGAGTCGGCCCCTCTGCAATATGTCTCTTGTCTGCATACCCGGCCATCCTGAACGTCCAATCAAGTCCTTGTTCAAAATCACTGAAGCCTTTGTCTGATCATCAAGATTATCAAGTCCATGACCGACGAGCCGTCGAAGACCTCTGGGTAGTGCATTCCTACACTCATATTACACTCCTACCCGAGTTTTAGAAGATTTAAAAGTTGTTGCTCGAGCTTTGAAGTCCGGCCATCAGGCTGAATCAGCTTCTGGAAGATGGATACTCTATATGTATATCTTTCTGATTTCGAGATGTAGCTCCGCTGTGTATTATTCGCGGCTACTCTTTATAGTTATTTGACATGGATCTACAGTGTATTTGATTGGTAGACATGGTTCTATTTTATCCCAAGCATGGGTATGCCCGCCTCGGTGAGACATTTGTTATTTTGCAGACGCCACCTCCTAGTTCCTGATCCTGGGGCTCAATCATTCGACACATCAGTAAATATTGGTAATGTATTTCGACCATCAGATGCTCTTCTGACCTCACACATTAGGGGACATCTGTTATAACCCTAAATTGCACCACACATGCTTACCTGACATCAGGCCAACTCATATCCCTTCTTTGCCAAAACTCTGTTGAACAACTCTTTGAAAATCCTCTTGTGTAAAGGCCCACGCGCCCTAAACCATTACTGCACACGTGTACATGTTGGCTGACTCACAACAGCCCACGTGTACCTACCAAAGCACGAAAAAAGGAAAGTTTCCAACGGAACAAAAAGCTATGGGTCAGTTAACTGAAACTCCCAGCCATGCATGGCCGAGGCTTCATCCAAAACCCTAGCTCCTTCTAGCCTATAAAAGAAGGGGTACGGGTACCATTTGGAAGAGGAAAAAATATAGCGAAGAAACTCTACCCATTTACGTAATCCATTGTCCCAACCCTTTAGCCTTTCCTCATGCCAAATGAGATTTAACGCAAAGCAGTTGAAGGACAGAAGAAGAGGAGCCTAGGATCATGTTCAAGGAACGGTGGTCGGTCTCAGATTTTGTAAGTTGATTCACTTTCAGTGATAAAAAGAATGCTTTTCCCGTCCCAATTCATGAATTGTCTATGGTTTGATTAATTTATGCTTGATTTCTAACCCTTGAGTATAGAAGTAGCATGCATGCATAGTTGTTGTTTGTCTTGAGTGCAGGTCATTTGTGGAAGGAGCAACGCAAGCAAGTAATCAAAGTGCAACGGAGGATCTACATCGAACACCGGTAATAAGGTAGGTGGTCCTTTTCCATGCATTTACTGAGAAAAAGGGGTTTAAATCTTGGGATGTAGGTAAAAAAGTAGTTTCTATTCGATCAAATCTGCATGCAAGTCTGACCCTAGTTTGCTAGTCCGTAGGGTGTTTTTCCCAACAACACCGATCCATGATTGCTATAACGGTTCTGTTTTGTTTTATTGAGTATTATAAAGAGATTGTACTTTATCTTCCGTCCTTATCCCTAGATCATCAGTCCATGCCTGAGCAGTCGGCCAGGAGCCGAATCGACGGTTGTCACTTCGGTGTTAACATACCTATAGATTCTAATGCCCTGCTTTTTTGTGCGTGGATGATGAGCAAAGGATAATTTTTTCCTAGCCATCTACCCTTACTATCTCTGCGTTGATTGATTCCTGGCTGAACGATTGGTCTTGCGCTTTCTTGTGATTGATTTCTTCTGCATTTTGGTTGGTAAAACTCTGTGTTTTGATTGATGAATCCGAGTGCCTTGATCAATAAATATCAACGTTTTAATATGTTAATGTCTATGCTTATTTATGTTGTGTCTATGAATTTACTGTGTCTGTGATTGGATATTTGTTAACAACGTTTAATTTCTATATTTGATGTATATTGTTCATCATTTCTCTCCGTGAACAACTTAATACTCTCTGCGTATTTGTATCACCTCTGTGTTTGGATGGTATTTTATTCTCTGCGATTTTTAATGACAACATTTAATTTTAGATATGGACTGTTTTTTTTTCACTTGAATGTCAGCGTTTTAATTTATATCTGGACTGTGTTTTTCCCATTGGAAGGACAATGAAGTTATGCCTGAAATACAATTTTTTTTTACCTTAAATGCCCACGTATTTTTACACTTGAACAACAACAAATTTATACTTGAATGCTATCGCGTTTATTATGTATAAGGGTGTGTTTTGGCTGTGAATATTGGGTACATTTTTAATATATGTTGTGTACTGGGTGCGTTGATGCATGCGTTTTCTTATTATAAAACTCAATGCAAATCTTACCTTGAAATGGGAAACGAAATTACCCATTATTGAACGTTTTTTCTTATGAAAAAAACTCATCGCATTATTACCTTGATTTGGCAATGTTTCTACCTCTGCGATTTCACATCCTTTATGCCATCTTATCGTATAATTGCTCTGCGATTTCACCTATCCTTGTGCCAGCAATAACATGCTTTTACTCTGCACATTGAATGATGGGACCACAAGTTTACCTATAAAATGTGACTGCGATTGAATACATTTGACAACATTTGATCGATAAGTCAATGAAGTAGGTTATAGTGGATATTTTTTGTAGGTGAGTTATTGTCTCACAAACAATCCTCAGCATGTTGTTAATCTATGAGTCGTTGATATGATTTTGTGAGTGTGGATACAATGGATGGAAATCAATATGTTCAATGCATAGGGATTGAGTGCATATGCGCATGAAGAGCATTAACTACACAACAATCCAATTTATTCATGCAAGTTTTTAATAATAGCACTATAGATTCAATAATAAGTCATTGACTACCTTTCTATGTCAAGCAATGTCTTAAAGAATAACATTGTAGATTATTAATAAGCCACATACTAAATTGTACTGCATGAAAGAGGTACACTCACACTCGAAATTTTTTTCTCAACAATAAATCCAACTAACAAGTTTGGTAACGTCGATCCTCAACTCTATGGAGCACACATCTCCATGTCTCAATTTTTCTTCCAATTCCCAATCTGGGGCACTCTTCAATTTTTTTATTTTTGTTTTGGGAGAAGCTTTGTATAACCATTGTCTGTGCAACTAAGGACAGATATTGAGTTCCCTTAACTCCTCATGAAATATAATTCATAAATTTTCCCTTCTTCTAGGAGCCATCATAGAAGTCCATAACCAAATACTCATAGCAATTATCATGGAAAGTAGAAGGGGAGTAGCATGAGAGATAGTAGGGAAAACGAAACCATACAAAGAATATTGTGAAGATTATTTGACTAATATGTGCAATATCAAGAGAAAAGGAATACTTATCAAGGAATCCATATTGAGTTGAAAGGTTATGAGATGTGTGAAGTGTCGTAGTTTTCCTAAGCTCATATTCGAGTCCTTGTTTGTCCCAACAAAATGATTGTTGCAGTTAATGTGTGTCATCATAATCTATATGTGTAATGTCTCATTAAAATATCCCCAACTGTGATGAGGAGTAGTCCCAACTATTTTCAGGGGCTCTCTCCCTTTCTTATGGAGGATTGTTTTCCTTTGGATTTGGAATGATCCCTTTCATATGGATTTCCTTTCCTTTTCATTTCCTACTTGGATTCAAACTTACTTACTTATTTCCCTCCTACACTTTCCTTCAAATGACTTTCTAGAATCATTTCAAAGTTGACTCTCAGATTTTCAAAGTCCACGACTTTCTAATATGAACTATAAACATTGTGATGAATGACTTCGGAGTTCAACACCTTCCTTACATTCTTCCTTCCCTCCTTATGTGATGAGAATATTTTTGAGTCCTAAGTTTGGGACCTTTCTTCCTTATGATGAGAAGAATACTTTGGAGTTCAAATAATTATGATGATAAGAAGAGTTATGAGTTTGATGATTTTCATGATTTTCCAATAGATTAATGAAATCATCAATTCTATCATTCTATAATTCTATATAATGAAGGGCCCAAAGCCAATGGTGAAATGGGGGGATAAATTCTCGTATATCGGCCTTAGGAAGGTAATATATTGGGATCTAGAGGGAAATATATCACCTTCTATGACCTCCTCTTGTTGGGATTATAAGGCTTTTAAACATGATCCCTGGAACTTCTATTTTATTGATTGGAATGCAAAGAGAGAAGCATGCGTGTAAGAGTGTATGTGTAGTAGTGAGTGATAGGAAGATGATAAAATATGTGGCTTTTATAAATACATCTTGATTGACCCACCTCTGAATGTTAGCGATGGAAGCACAGTAGTAAGTGAGATTTCTTATTCATGAGCTAGCATTAATGGGTATTGAAGGGAAGGTAGCAGTGAGAGTGCTACTGACAGTGTTAGCAAGGGAGAGATTGCTTGTTCCATTTCTAGCAATTCCTGAAGGATTTTATCCTATTCATACAAGGCCATGACAATTTATATTCATGACTAGAGTTATTGGTTCAATCAATTCTATACCAACTCTCATCACAAACATCTTTATCATACACACTAAAACTGAAGGTTTATAATATTTTCATTTTGTTCAAGTGGATATATCTCATTCCCAAAATTCCCAAGTAGGTAACTAAATGTCATCATCACATTTCTAGGGGAGTGTCGATTAACACAACCCTCCCACGACTCCAAGTTTCAAAGGATAAACGGTGCACAATGCCTCTACCCCTCCTGATAGAACTAGGGTCAACACCCTATATTGAGCCACACTATGCAACTATTGTTCTTAGATTCACATCATCGATCAACCACTCTGGGAAATTTGTGTGTCCTATCAAAACAACACTTACCACATATCATAGAAATATTTTAAATCGTAATTAAAACTTATAGTACACACTATCTTCCTTATGTATACAACATTCATGTTACCTCAACACTATAGTCATTTGACTATTACATAGCTTATCAACTTGTAGGTTAGCTCACCAATACTCATATCCATGCAGATACATCACAAATTTCATATGAGAATCCATATTTGTATTTCCATTCAATTAAGAGGTGTATGCTTATTTATACCATGTCTCACATTTGTTATACATTCATAACATAATTTTGAACCGATATCCATGTACTGAAATTCCATATTTAAATTTGCATGTTTAAAAAAATATCATAACTATCATCATTATGAATATATAATAGAAAAAATAATATTATGCAACACATAAGTAGGTCCATATATACACATCTCAAATGTTTATACTAATCTAATTGAGCCCAAAGAGTTACTAAGAAATGAATTATTAAGATGAGTAAAATCGAAGTTCTAATTTCCTAACGCCAAAATATGGGGAATCACATTTTCATTGTTTTCATTTGGCCTCCATTCATGTGCCTATGATATATCTTAGCTTTCTAAAGCCTTTACTATTGACACATTCTCTCATGCCCCAATCTACCTCAACGATCCTTCACTCAACAATCACCAACTTGCAATCTACACGGTGCCCATTCCCATCATTTCAATGATGCCTCTATTTTGATGTCATTCTCAATGCATTCTACATATATTGGGTTCACTTTGGTCCATCAATACCCAATGCCTTTCACAACCCATACTGTGTCTTATCTCATTTCAATGGCCTTCCACCTATATGGTGACCTCCAAGGTGATTTTATTTCCAATGCATCCTCTATGTCAACATCCTATCAAGATACCAATGTTCCTTATTTTATCAAGTCCCAATATACTTCAAGCCTTCTCACTTTGAAACTATTATCATGTCCATTTCTAATTCACCATTCTTGGAGCTATCTCTCAACAATCCTCTTGCACTTATCATTTGTTTCAAACTCCAAACCATGCTTGGTTTGCACATTCATGACATCATTGGTGTTCTAAAACTTGGTATTGTGAAAGTACCTCCAATGCTCTTGCATTAGAGTCCCGTAGTTAATTAAGAAGCATGTCCTTGTGCTTAGGTGCAATAGCCTCATATCAATTGCTATTGTAATTCTTCATCTTCAACAAACTACTCTCTTCTTGGACCAATCCTCTTCCATGCTCATCGCTTCTACCTAGTTTTCTACATGTTAAGGAAATCTTCACAACATCTACTTTGTACTAGAGTTGTCAATCACTCTTACAACATCTGCCCAAGTTTCCATTATTGGAGTTGCCTACACTTATCTTCCTTTCTAGAGTCTTCAATAACACAAGGAAATTCATTATTTTTTTTCTTGTAGTCTCCTCTCTTTTGTAATATTTTCCATTTTCTTCATCTTTCTTGCACCTTCATCATCTTCATTCTCTTAGAAAAGTTCTCTTCTTTCAACATCCTATTCCCAAGGTCACATATCCATTGTCCCAAAAATTTTACCATTTACGATACCACTTATGTAGTAGGTCATGGTAGGCCCAATATTCATACCACCTCAATTGACAACAATCAAACTCTCATACCATTGCAAACATTTAACCTCCACAACCTTCAAGGCATCAATGTGTGTCCTAGAGTACTACTCAATGTTACTTAAAAAAAATTCAACCATAGGACTCAAAGAGTATCCCTCTTTTAATAATACAACTTGCACTCAAATGTTAATCCAATAACAAAATTACTCATACATGCAATATAACCTCTCTTCACTTTCATACAATGCTCATGGAATTCATAAGTGAAAATACAAAAACATACTAATTCACAACAATATGGATATCATCTTCTCTTTTTTTCGTTAGTTCATGGAATACAATTACATATTACCTTGTCCTCTAAACTCAACCACTTTAATTTTATTTCGTCCTAACTATCTTCCAATCTTTTGTTGTAGATATTAGTGCCATCTACCACTACCAAAACTCTGTGATGTTATGCCAAAGGCCATGACATCTTACAAAATATATAAGGTCATTCCCCAATCTTGATCTTGTCAGCCTCTATCTCTTTGTGTCATTTAACTTTGCTTGTCTGCAATAGCTTGTCATGGCTATTTGCTTCCCTGATTCTTTTGTCTCATTTTCCCCCTACTCAAAGTAGTCCATCTTCTACCCCATGTCTCTTCATCTTTTTCACTACTTTGATGGTCATCCCTCATCTATGTGTCTATTGTTGCAATGCTTTCCCTCTCTTCATCCTCCAATAACATTCTCTAATAGAACACTTTTCATCCTCGGAGTCTCTAAAACTCTTGAACTCCAATCCATTTTTCTATGAGTCCTTTAATTAGCATACATCATTTTATTTTAGGCTCCATTCATGTGACTTCAATATCTCTTATCTTCATAAACCCTTTACTATTTCCACATTCTCTTAGGTCCCAATCCATCTCAGTGATCCTTCACTTGATTATCACTACCCTGCGATCTACCATGTGCCCCTTCTCATCATCTCAACAATGCCTCTATTTGTATGTCATTCAACATGTATTGTAAAATGTCTGATGCCTCTCACAACCCCTACTTTGTCTTATCTCCTTGTATTCTTGATACCGAATATACTTAAGACATTTTGGCTCGAAAACTATTCTTATGCCATTTTTAAATTTACCATTCTTGGAGCTATCTCTTAGTGATCCTTTCATGCTTATCATTTGTCTTGGACTTGAAACTATTCTCACTCTACACGTTCATTCCATCCTTAGTGTTATGAAACTCGGTATCGCTAGAGTACCTTTGTGCTCTTGCATCATAAAAACATTTCTATGAATTTAAAATCTCATAGCATCTCTTTCTCTATATTTATTCAAATGGATCAAAAAATGCACGCCATCTATTTTAGTATCCATTATAGAAGGAAGATGTTTTTTAGCCCTTATTTGAAATCTAAAGTAAACTAGGATGATGTGGATTCTACTTTTCTATTAATCATAGTTGGATGATGTGAATTTTTTTTTTGGTATCTAAATGTTAAATATCACTATACCCTCCTCCTTTGGATGGAGAATCTTTTCACATTGTTTGATCCCATCCTTCAGTTAGAAGCAACACTAGCATTGTTTGATAAATCAACCTTTTGATTTGATCAAATGCAAGAATTGGAATTAGGATTGGATGGAAGGGATGCAATGGTCCAAAATAGCATCACCACCATCTTGTATCCTATTGGATTCGATTGTGGGTGTCGCTAACCCATTTTGCACTGTACTCGACTCTTTCAATGTGGATCTTACCTCCCATGAAATAAACAACCATGAGAAAAATCCTTTGCCCCTTGTCCTGTATTCTCATGGATCCTCATAGTGCAATTGTTGTAGATAATCATGATCTAGGGTCCATCAAAATGGTTTTAGATGTCACACAAAGTTTTGTTCATCATTACAAAAATGATAGGCCTTCCACAATTTCCTCCTTTTCAATGTCAAAAGTGTTGAACCAAGCTCTCATCTTCTTCAAAGGGTATCAAACCTACGCAGAAAATATCCCCACATTTTTTCCTAATGCCTATGAAATTTGTTCCCTTAACAAAAGACAATGCCTCATTACAACATCCTCCTCCTATCTCCAAATTCATCCCCATTCTCTCCATGTGCATAATGTGCACAACCATGGTGCTCAAGTCTCCCTTTGCACAAACAAATAAAGATTGTATTTCACATGACCAACCGTTGCAACTTGAGCCCAAAAGACTTCTAAAACAATGTGTACACCCACACATGCACAAGAATTATCTAATTTCCCTTTATAATGCACCACCTCCTGGAAGTTGAATGTATAGCATTTCATATATACAACACACTCTTATTTCCATAATTATTATATATTATTAAGCATGACATGTGTGGTTCTCTTCTCCACAGAAGCGGTGTCCATGAATGAAGATATCTATAAATGAGGATGATATCAATTTCTTCCACGTCTTGTAGATGCACACTTACAAAAACAAGAATGAAAGGAAAGTTAAAATGATAAAAATTAGAACATGCAGTGATGCCTAATGGCCACTGACCCCAAGCTTGTGGTAAGAACTGCACACACCCCCTGCGATGTGTCGTAACTCTAAGATGGTGATAACCTTCACTCATGTCTTTTGTAATCTATCCACCCCAAATCCCTTTAGCATTCCTCAGTGACCAAGGATCAAAATTGAAGTTGTCATTACCCCTCAAGGGCCCTCTAGCCGTCAAAGAAAGACATAAAATTATTTCCCATGTAAATGAAAATTAAAATAAAAAATCACTTGTTAAATTTGAAATGAAAATTATTTCACTTTTTCAATTGAAGGGTTAGGAAAATTTCATTTTCCCGATATCTTAGCTAAAAAAGAATTGTTATGATTGTTATCTTGTTTGTTGGATTTATGAAAAATACTTCTTTATATCTCCTTGGCTTGCTTGACTACCCATCTTCTTGTGCTACCCATCTTCTACAAATATGTGGCCCGTGGTACTTACCCATCTTTTGCCTTGCGTCTTCATGGTATCCATCATAGTCGTGTCTTCATGATACATGTGTTATTGATTGGCCACATTTCTTCTTCTACACAGTAAGAAATGATGGATTTGATTTGAGTTTCTCTTAATTAATTTGCATTGAAAATTGTAATATATGTTTGTAAAAATAATGCGACTAAAATTTTCTCTACAAAACATGTTAAATGCACATTGTTTAGAGTGTTCAAATATTTTTAAAGCTATTGAATGCAAAGCTCGGGCCAAACCACCTTAAAGAAATTTATTTTACCCCATTCAATTTTTAGTTTAATAATTCTAAAAGAAACATGTGAAGGAGAGTTGGTAGAATAAAATTGTGTAATCTTGCAATGCTTTTCATTTTACAGAAATTTATTTGATATTTTATAAATAATTATAAAAAAAATTAATATGATAGAGAATTTTTGCACTTGTGAATAAAATTTTCTACCATACAATCATTTTTCATTTCACTTAACAAATTTAACAAATATATGATCTTGTTTATATTTATATTGAAGTATTATTTCATATTTTCATTGTAATATTTGCATGACTATGATCCTCTTGATATGATTTTAAATTCTTCCCTATGAATCACTATTATTCAAATTTTAAAAAAGAAATACTTAAGTAGTAACTGCATGATATGATGTTAAATTCTTCCAAGTTAATATTATTCAAATTTAATTTTTTTTATTAAAATAGTAAGTGCACACTTTAATAGTAACATGAACATGCATACTTGTTTTTTTATGTTATTATTAAGACATGAGTTACTAATTTTTTCTTTTATTTTAATAGTAACTACTAACATCTACATGCAATTATTAGTTTTTTAATGATTTTATGAAAATATACAATTATTAAGTTATTGGGAAATATATTCATTTCATTATTACTTTAAATTTATGTAAATTTAATTGTATTTTTAATTTTTTCTATTAAATAAAATTTTAATCAAAAATAAATTATACATTTAAATAAAAATCATTTTTTATTTTTTAATTAAATTTATAAATGAAATAACCATAAAAATTATTTTTCATTTTTTAATTAAATTTATAAATAAAATAATCATAAAAATTATTTTTCATTTTTTAATTAAATTTATAAATAAAATAACCACTCATATTTTAGATTCAACAATTTCTCACCTAATTTTAAACAAATACCACTTAAAAATATCAAAAAAGCAAAACGTAAAACGTTTAACCTACAACATTTTAAATTTAATTGTGATTAACCTACATCATTTTAAATTTAATTGTGATTTTACTGACCTGTGGGTTTTATTGTAAAACCTAGCTAGGAATCTTTTCACATCCTACTATTCCAATTCCATCCCTCCGTCTAAAACAAAACAAAACAGAACTGGCCGTCTCCGGAGGATTTTTTTCACATCTTACTATTCGTATTCCATCCCTCCGTCCAAGGCAAAACAGAACTTGCAGTCTCTGATAAATCAACTGACAGGGTCCAAGACCTAACTCCCAGTGCCAATTCCCAGTGCTTATCAAACGCCCTCCGTCTAAAACAGAACTAGCAGTCTCTGATAGATCAACCGGCAGGGTCCTAGAGATAACTGGCAATGCTTATCAAACGCGGGATTTGAAACTGGCATTGGATGGAAGGGATATAGCAATGGTCAAGTGATCTTGATTCTTATACTTCCATTAATTGTTTGAATTCCCATTGGCATTGGCATTCCCTCGTCTCCGGGCTGCATGCACTGTTATCTGGTCTCTATGTTTGGAGTTTCATGTTCTGTGTTGTGTTGGTCTGTATGAGTCTGGTCTGGTCTATGTTATTATGTTTGTATGGCCTGCCTGTATATATCATCTGTTTGGTCTGCATGTGTTCTCTGGGTGGTGGAGGTAGGCAGCCCATCAATTTTCAAATCAACACACGCAAGGATTCAATCACAGCTAAATGAGGTATCGTCATCCTCCATCTCGATTCTAGTAAATTGATGTTCAATCTCTTTGTATTCATCTTCTTTAATTATATTAGCCCAGTGAGTGACATCCGTGGAAATTAAGTCGATTTTAGTAGTTTCAAACTTTCATACAATCAGGTGAGGTGATATCCATCCACATCCTCAACCTCGATTCTGGAAAATTTATGTCCAGTGTTTTTTATCTTCTTTCTTGTTTTTCCCGTTCCTCTTATTATATATTGCAGTGGTTAATCGGGAATGTGATTGGATGAATTTATGTAGCTAAGCAGATTCCTTATTTGTTTAGAGAAGCCACTTCTTTTATGACCATCCATAAATTTAGTGCCGATTCCAGAGGCCTAGAAAGGATTTCTAATCTGAGACAGCTATGTGCATTGAAAAGTTTGAAAAACCTCTAAAGTTTATTCTAATCTGAAACAGCTGTGCATTGAAGAGTTTGAAAAACCTTTAAAGTTTCACGGAGAAGCTCATTATAGAACAAGAATTTAAGTGTTTGAAGTTACCCTTGTTGTCCTTGGAAGATGAAGCAAGGCCAATGTTGAAGTATTAGGGACCGTAAAATGCATACTAATGAAAGATAGCCTCTGGACCGTATAGCTGGAAGGTTAGTTACAACTTTACTGTAACTAAGCAAGGAGGTTCAACGAACTTTGTTGCTTTGGCATCTATTTTCTAGTTTCTCATGGTTGTACGTTATATGTTGGGTATATTATTAGCTTTTCTTCCATTTCATTTGCCTATGATGTAGATAGATTTTTCTAGTTTGTTGTTGACGTACATTATATATTGGGTGTATTATTCCCTTCCCTTCCATTTCATTTGCCTATTATGTAGATAGATTTTATTGTGTAGATCAATTAATGTTTGTCGTTGTTGTACATCATATATTGGGTATATAATTACCTTTTCTTCCATTTCATTTGCCTATCATGTCAATAGATTTTATTGTGTAGATCTGTTAACGTTCTCATTTTAGGTTTCTGCCAAATCTTCTCCATATATGAGCAAGTCTGTAATAACAGAGGGTTGTGAGAAGTAAATCTTTTCCATTTCCCAAGTATTTTACCATTTCATTCCCTCTTGGAACTATCCCTTCTCGAAGGGGTTATGACACAAGTGAATCTCTTACATTCCTAATTATTTTAGCATTTCATTTCCTCCTAGCTCTATCCGTTCTCCTTGGCTGCAATCATTATGTAATATACCTTGAACTTTGGGCATGGTTTAAATTCAAAGATCACAAAATTAAATTCAGACTCAAGCTGTATATTGCATTCGTTCTTACTTTATTCTTAACACCAATTTTGCAGTCATAGGAATAATCATTTTACAATAAGACTATACAAGAATACTCTTCCATACATTCGTATTAGCACCAATAAACAAATTGTTTACCAGTGCTCAATATCCTGCTCATTCTGTATTCTGTATCTTCGTTATTATAGTCAATAACATCATTAGGAAGACCACATGTCAAGTAATTAGTGCCAAGCCTAAAAATAGGAGGAAAGGAAAGCTCGCAAGGTTTATCTGGGAGTTTTTGGTATAGAAAGCTTCTGGCTTACAGCGAAAGTTGAGAAGCAAGAAGGTGCCAGTGTCTAGGGAGAGGAGCAATAATGATATGATGAAAGCTGTTGAAATTTAAAAATTATGGGTATACATGCACATATTGATCAATGGTGTAACAGTTGTGAAGAGGGCCGATATCATGGTAGAAACTTTTTTATAACGATATTATTTAATCTCATGGGTCAACCTGTATGGTTTCCCTTTTTTCTGGCAATAGTTTATTGTTATAATTACTAAATCTCTATGTGAATTTGAACCACATTAAATTTTCATTTGAAGAAAGTGATTTGTAAAGTCTATTAATTGTTTTTCACACTCAAGTATTTGTAAAGTCTGAAGAACTTGTTGATTCTCTCATACTTAGGAATGCATGTAGGCTGAGTTTACAGTAAGACTCTACAACGATAATCTCTCCTGCATTCCTATTAGCACCAATAACCAAATTGTTTACCAGTGCTCAATATCCTGCTCATTCTGTATTCTGTGTCTTCCTTCTTATAGTCAATAACACCATTAGGAAGACCACATGTCAAGTAATTAGATCTAAGCCTAAAAATAGGAGGAAAGGAAAGCTCGCAAGGTTTATCTGGGAGTTTTTGGTATAGAAAGCTTCTAGCCTACAATGAAAGTTGGAAAGAAAGAAGGTGCAAGTGTTTAGGGAGAGGAGAAATAATGATATGATGAAAGCTGTTGAAAATTTAAAATTATGGGTACACAATACATACACATATTGATCAATGGTGTAAGTTGTAACAGATGTGAAGAGGCCAGATATCATGGTAGAAACATTTTTATAATGATATTATTTAATCCCATGGGTCAACTCTTATGTTTTTTCTGTTTTTCTGGCAATTGTTCATTATTATAATTTCTAAATCCACATTAAATTTTTATTTAAAGAAAGTGATTTGTAAAGTCTATTGATTGTATCTCATACTCAAGTATTTCTAAAGTCTCAAGAACTTGTTGATGCTCCTACTTAGGAATGCATGTAAATTGATTTCCCAAGTGTCTTGTATATATGCTCCTCTCCTATTCTGGTACTTCTCCTTCGATAATGGTTTCCCCTGGTATAGTAAGGAAGACGTTAACATTGACATTGCAATTGTCAAAACATTCATCATCCTCAAGAGGAGGCCAATGGCTTCATCAACTTGGGTTTGATACATTACCAGTTACAAAAGTGTGAGGATGTCCTTTGATGTTACAAAAGGGTTCTTGAGATTGTGTGTGATTTGGAAGATGAAGATGCTCTGCTGCAAAACATTCAACCTCGACCTTATGATGTCAAATAAACTAGATGTAGAATGATTTCAGAAAGGAAGAGAAACCTTTGAAAAAGCTTGGTCGTCGTTTTAGTGCTGCCATAGGCACTGCAGTAGAAAGATAGTATTTGCTCAAGTAATACAAATCTCTAAAGAAACTAATTGACCTTGCAATTAACATTGAAAAATTGCCCAAGTAGGATGAATGATGATATCTTTTCAGTACATGTTCATTACATGGTTAGGTTCAGCTCCCATTCAATTTGCTTATATTAGTGTGTTGGGCGTTTGGCAACACACCAAAAAACCTTCGTTTCTTATAATTTGAAAGAGGAAAGTTTTTGTTGGGGCTGATATAGGTTGAATTTCAGATAGATTTGTATTTGAGAAGCTTATATGCATATTCTTATATGAGATACATGCATATATACATATAAATTGCAGCATTTTCATTCAGGGATATTTGAGATCTGAGGTCTTTTTATCTTTTTTTCTGATAGCAGTCATCTCATGAAGAGGTGAAGACAAGGGATGGTATGCCAGTAAATCATTCACGAGAGGATAATCACGCACTTGACATGAGGGCGGCAGAGATTTCTCTTTGAAAAGGCTGCAGAAGACGTGAATAGGCCTGCTAAGGTACCAAATTCCCCACCATGTGTCATCTGTTTGGCGTGTATGTGTTCTCTGGGAGGTGGAGGCAGGCAGCACATCAATTTTCAAATCAGCAGACACATGCAAGGATTCAATTGCAGCTGAATGATGTATTGTCATCCTCCATCTCTATTCTGGTAAATTTATGTTCAATCTCTTTTTATCTGTCTTCTTTTGTTCTTTTTCTTTTTCTGATTATAGATTACAAATTAGATTAGCCCAGTGAGAAAGATATGCAGGAATTATTTTGCTTTTAGTAATTTCATACAGCTAGGTGAGGTTATATCCAATCATATCCTCATCAGAAAAATTGATATCACAATCTACAAACATCCCACCAGCAAAACTACCCATGGAGGAAAGCTATTATACAACAGTCTAGAAATTATGCCCACAGTCAGATGTCACTATATCACATCCGTACATAGTCAGATGTACTACATCACATATAACAACTATATCACATTATACAAACATCCCACCAGCAGAACTACCCATGGAGGAAAGCTATTATATAACAGTCTAGAAATAATGCCCACACAATCTCCTAACTCTAAGCCTTTGAAGAGGTATCCAACTGCTCCAGATCATATCCAAAATGGATTTTGATAGTATGAGAATAGATGCACTCCATGAGAACTAACATGCACCCCATTGTTTTAGTTTGACCTCGTAGTCCTAACATGCACCCATTGTTTTAGTTTGACCTCGTAGTCCTAACATGCACCCCATTGTTTTATTTTCAATTTGGTTGAGCTACTCTGCAATTGATCTTCATGAAATTTATTGTCACAAAGGAGTCTCCTCAATAGTTGATGTAAGATTATAGGCCACATAAGGCCCTAGACATTGTCTTGGAATCTACTCAACATTAGCTAGGTAGCCTTTGAGTAGATCCTTTGCCTTGCCATAAAATAGCCTTCTGCTATATCTCACCCTTCCTACAACCATGCTGGCAGCTACTCAGCATTGTGTTTTTCCCAAGAGTCTATGTCCAGAACTACGTGTACATTAGACTCTCTTCGTCGTAGGTTTTCCATCAAAAAGGTATGTAGGCCCTTTGAAGACAGTAACTGATTCGTTTCCTTAATTTTACTTAGGGCTGTAGCTTTTACACATATACTATACAGTGGTAGGTACACAGGTTTCTTTGGGTTGAGGAATAACTACACTCAGGATTGGCCCAAATAGTTTTCATAAACTGTTTTCTTCAAGATCAATGGGGTGCTTTAAGGAAGCAAGCAAACCTTTAGCTATTCAGAAATCCAGGTAGTCTCCAAGCTGATTTTGTTCTACCTTTTGTGTTTCATGGGCTGAGGTATAACCCTATGTAACACTTTGCAGAATCACAGCATGTTGTAACTTATCAATTCTCTCTATCCTTATGCTCATTAACCTTGTCACAGTTGATACAGAGAGCACAATAGAGAGCATCGATGAAGCTTATATGCTCGGTATTTTTATCAGGACAAAAGACAGAAAATGCTCCCAAGAATCCCAGCACTTTTTCTGAAGCCATGAAGGGATTTTCTCCCCATTCCTTGGTAAACCCTACATTGAAATAGTGTTGATCTGTAATCTTCTCTCAATCACAAAAAGACCAATATAATAATAATAATCTAATTTTTAGGTCACGGCCAAGCCAGACACCAAATTGGTGTATAAGACCCCCTTGTTTTTTGGACAAGGGAATCTCTCTGCACAGTGATTTAACTGCTAAAGTCTGCAGAGGTGTACATACCCTACCACCCTCTGGATTTGAACTTGTGACCTCTTAAAAGGAAACACATGTTCTTAACCATTATACCCACTCAAGATGTACCCAATTGACTTTTGACCTTACCCTCTGCACCTAGAATGCCAAAGACCAGATTCCTGGATTTTGAAAACCAGCTTCCATGCAAAAACCCCCCTTATAGTTTCTTTCTGGCAAATAAAGATTGAATAAAAATGATCCTCCAAAATATCCTTAATAACATGCTAAAATGCATGTCATTTGGATGGTGGTGGCCAAAGGGTAAGCATGCTGAAGTTACTGAAATATGTGGCTTAACACTTACCAATGGGCCAGACCATGCAGGGAAGTCCTTACCCTCTTAACCTGGAATGCCACGGCCCAAATTTCAGGATTCTGAAAATCCTCTGACAAAATTAGATCAAAGCTGGAAGTGTGATGAAAGTACCCTACATAATGCTTGGATAACTACATTTCTAAGATGCAGAAACACAAACAATATGATGATTGATATGATGATGATAAGGTTGAAGGTTGTCATTTGACACCACGGGTGAGAGAAATGAGAAATAAATTGCAGCGTGAAATTATATATTAGAAACCTCGTGTTCCTCCCTATACCTTATGCATTAAACCAATCATGTTCCTCTTTAAAAGTTGATTGTAAGGGTCAAGCGATGCCTGGGAAATCTTTGCCTTTACTGCTTTGGGATCCCTTACTCAGCTCGATATTCGTTCTGAGACATTGTCCCTCAACACTGGCTGACCGTTCTTTGGCCCTTGGTTGCCACAATCTTAATGCACATGTATTATGATTTATAACCTAATATATGCAGCATTTTCAACAATAAAATGTGACAAATGGGATTCTGGATCTTTTCTCTCGGCATTAGAGTGCTTCTTCTTCCCCACTGTCACTATGATTCTCTTCTTCATTGCTTTCTGCGATGTGACATGTTTCTTTATCCAGAGGTCAGCAAACTTTTCATCTTCAGGTGTCATATGCAACATGTCTTTGGTACAGGTAGACTCTCTTCTTCTACGGTACATTGATCTTGTCATCATTCCAGGCCTTGTCTATAACCTGTTTCCCCAAGGACCTATCTGTGGCAGCTTTCTTTGGCTGAGGGTCACAACTGCCTGTCAAAACTTTTGTATGAGGGTATAGCAGGCTGTGGTCCGTTGTATCAATTATGTTGTGGTCTTATCCTGTAATTTGCTGCACTACCCAATATTGTACTTCCCCGCTTTTCTACTTGAGGTTGGGGTGCACATTCATGCAGTGGAACCAACATCTGCTAGACTGCATTTCTGGAAGTAAAAGAAGAACAAATACAAATGGAACAAGAAAATGAGAGCTTCGCTCGAAGAACTTGGTACTTCATCCATCTGCTTCACAAATTCTCAGGCTTATGGGAGTAATTTAGCAGGGTGCCAGTACACTCTGAAGGCAGTGTATTCCTCCAATCCCCACATAATCAATTCCATCATCGGATTGAAGAATATCTATGACACTATTGGGCGAACCTATCCTTGAATCAAAGGAAAAACCTCCCTCGTAAAATTTATGAGTCCTGACATCCCTTTTTGTTTGGCCTTTAGCACATCCATTCTGTGGTTGCAGGCGCAGTGTTCATTATACCATCTTCTTTTGTTTCCTTATGATCTTTTCGCCACATCATCTACAGAATGTAGTTTTACCATTGGCATCGCGCCTTGGATCTGGGAAAACAAACCACTCAAGTACTTAGCAGCAGCGTGTTCTTCATTTTTATGTGTTCAGTCTGATTTGTTGTCTCCTAAACTGCTCTGTATTCTCTTGCAATGACAAATGATTTTATTTTAAATTCTGAAATAAGAGTCTGATAATACTCTGATGGTAGGAGTTACTCTTACAATGATAATTGATTTTTATTTTTATGTTTTTTGAAATTGTCCAAACAGAGTCAACGTAGGAATTTAGCCCCCAAATACTTGAGCATTTGTTCCACAATCTGATCTTCTCCTTACACTACCTAGAATGACAGACCAGATTCTAGGATTCTGAACCAATCCTGAGTCCATGATGACCATTGGACCGATGCCCACCTTTGCTACTGTGGGAGGCATAGTTACAGTTTTGAATGTGAAACCCAACGATTCAATTCTTCACTGGTCGAACTAGTTATTCTGGTAACAGGAAATAGTGACACGAGCTAAATGTTCTAATGCCAGCAGGGCAGTGAAATTACCATTTTTGAGAATAAACAGACGAAATGATTCTGCAAGGATTTCATGGCATGATTCCGGATGCTATTCGAATAGTTCATATGGATATTCCCATTTCCAGTGCATTCGAAATGTGCAGTGCCATAATTGAATAAAATCGAATCAAAGGGAAGCCCTTACTTTACCCTTTTCACCCAAAACAGGCCCAAATTCCCAGACAATCATTAGAGTTAACACGACCCAGTTCCAATCCTGTTTCGTTGAATATATAATGTTGTTTCATTACTAAAATAAGTAGAATTCAGAAGTCCTGAAGCTTTCCAGTACAACAAAGGGGCTGATATAGCTGGAATCTAGCTAGCTGGTTCTCTCCTTTTTCTTTCAAATGTTTCAACCACATTTGCTTTCAAAATGCCCTGCAGGTAAAAATCCTGCCTCTCAAGTGAGACAATTCCTTCATTCCCTTGCTCACAGGAGGGACAGATTGGTTAAGTTCAGCCATATAATTACTTTTATCGGTACACATACATACCAAGAGGCATTTGTGTGAGAATCATATGCGGACTTGTCCAGCTGCCTTTAAATCTATTTACATTCCAGAATCGATTTTAAATCCTAACTCCCCGTTAACGCATTTGAAAAGCTACAATTGTGGTGTTATATTCTCGTGCCCACGTGAGACAGGCTATTGTTTCTCAGGACAACTTTTCCATAATAGTCGCGAATAGATCATGTCCATTTGAGATTTCATATGTGTTTTTCTCAGGGATTAAGTGCTTGGAAACAGAAAGCTTGCATTCTTTTCATAATGCCGGCCTGTTATGTTGAGCTCTCGATATCATTGATCTACCAATCTCATTGAATTTTCTTGTTTGTTAGATCACTGTTTTCGGTTATGTAGAGTGGGCATTGCAGAAGCGGGAAGCTGACAGGATTCGTAGGTAGGATTTCAAACCTGGTTTGCGTATTTGAACCAATAACGTTCATTAGTATCCCGCCCTTTCCAATCCTATGTTTCTTCCCCATTATGTGCACCTGGATCCTCGCTTTTCTCAAAATTCGGGCCTGACTTTTTCAGTTTTAGAATGTTCATCGTCCCCTCTCTGAGATATCTCCCCCAGCTCTTCGAGCGTCGACTTTGAATTGGTATTGGCTTTTATGTTGATGTATTGCAATGGATGGTTCGAAACATAATGGTTTTTATGATGATGTACTGCACTACACTACAGTGGAGAAACGTTGAAAATTAAAAATGATTGCCATGATTTCTGAAAACCTTGTAAACAATAAATAATATTTTTTTTTATAAATAATAATCAAATTAAATCTTAACAATAACAAACTTGCTTTAATTTCATTTAATATTATATGCTTTATTGTTGACTCTCCAAACTTTAACATGTTTTTAACACTTTTTTATATCTATATATTTATAGGAATTCTTCTCTCTTTGGACCAAATTGTTGTAAGAAAGTAAGATTATCCCATCCATTTTAATTGATTGAGTCCTTTTTATAAAAACTTACTTAAACTTTCTGATATTATTATCATCCTTATCTTATTATCATCCATGGCAGAATACTTAAATGTATCTTTAAAGGTGAGGATACCAAAGATTTATTGATCATCGAACACCCTTCAGCTTGTTACTGGTGATAGAACACCCTTCAGCTTCTTATTGGTGATAGCCTATAAAGAAAATTCTATACAAATGTATTGGTGATGAAATTGTTTGATGGAATTATCTTAGAAGCTAAAATTGCTAAAACATGAACATTAGAATTCAAAGTTGAAGGAATAGGATTAATATTAAAAGCATCAATTTTTTTTTATCAATGTTTGAGATGACTAGAAACACAATGAATTGTGTTGCATTTCCTTACAATTATTTCCAAGTCACCAAAAAACTTCAACAATTTTACTTGCATATCTATTGTTTTTCTAACTTTTGAATTAGGGCTTCATATTTAGTAGTATTGTTGGTACAGTCAAACTCCATTATACATGCTATCAATTTTTTATTACCTTTATTATCTTTGAGGATACAACCAACACCTTCACCCTTGTTAGACTTGGATCCATCAAAATAAAGAGTTTAAATGTTAGTATCTAAGACTAAGTTAGTATTCCTACTATCTACTATATTATAGTTGGGCTCAACAATCTGTGTGGAATGAAGGATTTTAGATTGCTTGTTTGATTTCACAAGTGGAGATATATCAACAGTAAAATCCCCAAAGAAAGTATTTAAGCAATAATTCCCTAGGATTGAATTGTTGAACAATACATGTTCATTAGGATCATTGAGATATGTGATAGTGTGTTTCATGTATCTTTCACAATCCACCTTAAATGGAACGACTCGCTCCATGTGAAGCAGATGCAAGGCAGTAAGGTGTGGGGCATACCATCCAACAAGTCTCTCCTAATTGAAATAATTAATCCCTCCATGTTTTTGAAGTTCTGGCTTTAGTTCCTCAATCCGACAGTTTCAACCCAGGATCTTTGCTTCAGTTCTGTACGATCTCTGCTAAAGGTAAACCCTCTCAGCTAATAAACCATCTTGCATATTGTTCCGTTTTCCATTGTAAAGCAACCAAACATGGGACTAGTCAGTTGCAAAATATCCATTTAACTTCTTAGATCGGTCTCTACTTAGAATGCCATATTCTTTAGGACTATCCACCATGATAATATCAATTGCTTGTCGAACCTTAGGATTAGAAGCCAATTTTATCAAAACATTCTTAAGCTCCCCCATGACTTTGACACTAGATTTATCCAAGTATGCAATTTGAGTGTCACACTTTTTAAGTTCAACATTCAATTTTTTACACACAACATAAGGCATTTCATTCAACGAAGCACTCAAATCAACCATACCATCATGCACATTTTTATTAAAAATTTCCAATTTCAACAAGAAATGAGTGTTGGAGTTTGGCCTCTTACCAATTAAAGAAGCATTAATAATAACATGTTTCCTAGCAACTTCTTCCTAAAATCTGTGCTCTCAATAGATTTTCCATTTTCCCTATTTCCCTCAATAGTGGTATATTTTCTCTTATCGGAAGATGATATTTGAAGAGCCTTAGTGAGACTCTCGTGTATTTGTGGTAACTTTAACAATTCAAACAAAGAAATATTAGCTCTGGTTTTCTTCATATCTTCCACCATAGTTTTGTTTCTAAAGCTCATCCAATAAACTGAGGATCCCTATTGCTCAAGTTATCCCATGCGACCAGAGCCCACTTTTTTTCTTTTTCTTTTCCTCCCCAGACGAAAGCTCATTGAATAATTCAAATATTTTTTAAGACGCCTTTGGGAGTTGCCAAGACATGAGAAAAGATAGAGGGGCATCGAGCTCAATACAGATTTATAACTTCACTAATAGCTTTGTCCATGATACATTTCAAATAGATTTATCTAGGAGCAGGGCTCCCTGATACTTTTAAGGGAGAGTCGCTTGTTGGAATCCCAGAATGAGAGCAATGTTTCTTTGAAATGCCATGTTAAAAAAATAAATTTGGGATTTTGTTAAGTTTATTTGGGTTCCTGACGCCTCTTTGTAAGTTTCTAGTAGGTTTTTGATGTCCTTTGCCTCCCTGCCCGTGGGGATTCACATGAGGAGGTTGTCATCTATGAACTAGAGGTGAGTCACTAGTTCAGAGTTGTATTGGCCTCTCAAACCTTTAAGCTTCCCTTATGAAAAGGCCTTTTGAATGAACCTCCTGAGCCCCTTTGCCAGAATTATATAAAGGTAGGAGGTGTTATCGCACAATTTGTACTTTCCCAAAGACAAAGGAAAGTAAGGGAGATTAGTGTAAAAAACAAGATATCCTATCACTGCCACCTTAATAGTAAATCCCCGCTTTCTAGGGATAGGAAAGGTCTACCCTAGGGGAGGAGTCCCCGATAACCTAAAGGGTTGGAAAATTAGGATTATGTTCAAGATATATTCACCCTTCTCACTGGTTACCAAAGTCACTAAATCTGTGTTCCACAAATGAGGTTAATGAAGTGCTTGATGTACCTTCTTGAAACAAGACAATATAGCATGCATAGGTGTTGTGGGGTTATTCTACCCTACAGACTAGCAAGCTAGGGCTTTAAACTTGCATGTAGATCATGACCCTTTAAGAAATAACTTTTAACCTCCTACCCAAATCTAGAACCCTTTTTCTCAGGCAAACATGGGAAGAATCAACCAACCTTTTTATCGACGGTTGAAGTAGATCCTCCGTTGAGCTTCTATCCCCTTGCTGCTGCTGCTCCTTCCACAAAGCGATCATGCAATCAAGACAAAACTACGCATGCATGCTACTGATCTACTAGAGGGTTAAAGATTAAACATAAATCAAATAAAACATATGAGACTCATGTATTTGGGACGGGAAAAGCATATTTTTATTAATCTCAATATGAACCAACTTACAATGATTATAGAGACCGGCCACCGTTCCTCGATCCTGATCCTGGGCTCCTCCTCTTCTTTTGTCCTCCAACTGCTTTGCTTGAATTCTCCTAAAGCTTGAGGAAAGGCTAAAGGGTTGGGACAAAACGGACTTGGAAATTTGGCAGAGTTTCTTTGCTATGATTTTTTCCTCTTTTGAATAGTACCCCTACCCCTCCTTTTAAAGGCTAGAAGGAGCTAGGGTTTTAGGCGAACTCTCGGCCATGCCTGGCTGGGAGTTCCAGTTAACTGACAAAAATCTCCTCGTCCCGGCGGAAACTTTCCTGATTTTTTGCTTTGTTAGGTAAACGTGGGCTGTAGTGGGCCAGCCAGCGTTCCAACGCATGCTGTAGAAGGCCTGCCAGCGTCCCAACGCGCCCAGTGATAGGTTAGGGCGCGAGTTACTTAATTTGGGAGGTTTTTGAAGAGTCTGTTCAGCATGGCTTTGGCAATGAAGGACAATGAGTTGGACTGATGCCAGGTAAGCATGGATAGTGCAATTTAGGGTTATAACAGATGCCCCCTAATGTGTGAGGTTAGAAGAGCATCTGATGGCCGAAATACATTACCAATTCTTTACCAATCTGTATTGATATGTTGAATGAGTGAGCCCAGGAATCAGGAATCGGGAAGTGCCATCTGCAAAAATATCAAATGTCTCACCGAGGCGGGCATACCCATGCTCGGGATAAATCAGAACCATGGCTACCAATCAAATACACTGTAGATCCATGTCA
>ML782035.1:132544-145083 GCA_009831015.1 Picea engelmannii
TTTTATGTGCCTCGAGCACTTATATGTATATATTTTTTGAGGGCTTAAGCCCTAGTGACTCGATATGGCTCCCACTTTTTGAGGCGCTTGCGCCCATCTATGTACTCTGAGGATTTTATGATTTATATATATGGTTTTTATTTGTTTTTTGTGTCTTTCTGGATTATGTGTACAAAAATGTATTTACATGTGTTTGATCATGATCTTCTTTATGTGTGAGCAAGATGCCAATCTAAAATGTGATTAGCTAGAGTATCTGTGATTTGATTTAGACTCCTAGGAACATGAAAATATGTGATATAATCAAAGTTGCATTCCAAGAGACGTACCCTAAGGAATCGTCGGTGTAAAGTAGGATCGTGCACACGGTATATTCTGTTTAGCTGCGACACAACCAGTTGAGCGTCTAGATAGACCCGGAGATGAGAGATACCCCATGACAAAGCGTCACGAAGCAACTCGATAACTGCGCTATACTCAGCAACATTGTTTGTGGTGTCACCTAAGCATATTCCCCCGGAAGATAACAACTGACCCTGTGGTGTAAAGATTACCCAAGTTGCGGAGGCAAGCCTCCGCGTGTGTCGACTAGCACCACCCGCATACCCAATGAACACCTCAGACTCACTTGACATCTGCCATAGTGACGAAAGACAACATTAATGACATATCCATGACACGTTTTTCAAAAGAAACTAAAGAAAGTAATAGCACAAAGACTATACATATGTTACAAAAAGATACCCACAGTGACGAGGCTATGAGTAATACTTCTTGAGGTAGAGCCCATTTCTAGGCTCCGCCAAAGCATTCCCTTCAAAATCGACCAGACGATAAGCACCCTTCTTTAACACCTCTTTAACAATGAAGGGTCCGAACCATATGGGTTTAAATTTTCCTGCCCCCAGGGGGTCCTTATCTTGGTCGTAAACTAGGACAAGGTCTCCCTCAGAGAAAACCCAAGGACGAACGGACCTATCATATTGACACTTAACCCTATTCTTATGAGCCTCGTTGGCCAGGGCCGCATCGCGACGCTGTTCATCAAGCTGCTCAAGGTGTACTAACCGTTCTTCAAGCGGAGAAGTGTCTGGCAGTAACTGTACTGCCAATTTCAGAGATGGAATTTGAGATTCAATGGGCAAGACTGCCTCCAGCCCGTAAACGAGTTGGAAAGGTGAGAAACCAGTTGCAGTCTTAACTGATGTTCGGTAAGCCCATAATGCCGAGTATAACATCAAATGCCAATTGGATTTGGCTGAGTTGATGGTTCGCTGTAGCATTGTCTTAAGCGTTTTGTTAACAGCTTCCACCTGCCCATTAGCTTGGGGATAGTAAGGTGAGGAATGTTCTTGCCGTAACCCAAGCTTTGATATTAACTCGGACATCATTTGGTTCTGAAAGTGACTGCCATGGTCAGTGACAATCTATCTCGGGACTCTGAAACGTGCTATAATCTGATTAAATAAGAAGAGAGCTGCAGTCTCTCCATCATCTTTGAACGTCGGCATAGCTTCGACCCACTTAGTAAAGTAGTCGACAACGACAATGATATAGCGATGCCCCCTTGCCGATGGGGGGTTGCAGGTAATGTAATCAATCCCCCACTTGGTGAAGGGACCGACGGTGATAACAGGAAACATAGGAGCTGGATGTGCCCTCATATTCCGTGAGAAGATTTGGCATGGATGACACTTCTTGACCGACTCGATACAATCTTTTATAAGCGTGGGCCAAAAGTAACCTGCTCGCAAAATCTTTTGGGCTGTTGCCAACCCGGATAAGTGACCGCCACAAGCTCCTGTATGACAATCATTGAGCACTATGACGGCCTCCTCATGAGTGAGACATCGACGCAAGATACAATCTACACCTCGTCGATACAAAGTATCATTAAGTATAAGATAGTTCTTGGCCTGATGGCGTATCCGCCGACGCTCATCACGAGAAGCAGAGGTAGGACACTTCAAAGTCTGGAGATAGATCAGTATATCTCCGTACTTGGGATCGGATGATTCAATCAAAAACGTATCACCCCGGATAGGCGATTCCTCAGGCACAGCATCACCTGACTCAACCGGAAGTTCCGAAATAAGTTCTGTGAAGACCAATGACTTTTTGGACTTGGCTGAAATGAAGTCTAAGTCGAATTCCTGGAGGATGACCATCCATCTACTGATTTTTCAGCCGATAACTCGCCGTGTCAACATGTACTGAAATGGATTCACGACGACAACGACAGTGGTCTTACGAAACAGAACATAGTGACTGAACCGTTGAACAGCATGAACTGCTGCAAACACAAGTTTTTCGAGATGTGTATAATTAAGTCTCGGTCCTACAAGGCCTCAGCTCAGGTAATAGATCACGTATTCAGAAAACGAATCATCTTCCTGAACTAAAACCATGCCTATGGTTGATTCTGCGGCAGCCAGATATAATAGGAAATCCTTGTTATAATTTGGTGGCCATAGCAGAGGTGCGGTTGTAAGGGCGTGTTTCAATGCGTCGAAAGAGCACTGCGCTGCTTCGTTCCAGAGAAAAGGAACGTCTTTCTTTAGTAAATGCATGAAGCCCTTGGTTATTTCGACATAGTTGGCGATGAAGAGTCGTAAGAAGTTCGCCTTGCCTTGAAGACTTTGAAGTTGTAAAATTGTGCGTGGGGGGGGCAACTGGACTATTTCCTCCACCTTAAGAGGATCTACCATGATCCCCATTGTTGAAACGATGAAACCTAACAAACATCCTGACGTGACGCAAAAGCTGCACTTGTTTGGATTTAAGCGAATCCGGAAGTAGCGACAGCGTTCGAAGATTAGTCGGAGGTGCATTGGATGATCCTTTCGCTTGTGAGAGCGTGATGCTAAGTCATCTAGATAAGCCTCGACTATATGTTTGAGGTCATGAAACGCAAAAGACATGGCCCGCTGGAAAGTAGCTCCAGCGTTCTTGAGACCAAAAGGCATTTTTCGATAGGCGAATGTACCCCACGGACAAATGAATGCCGTTTTGTGTTGGTCCTCGGGTTTGATTTGGATTTGGTTATAGCCCGAGAAACCATCCATGAACGAAAAGGCTTCACAACCGGCGCACTCATCAATGATCTGGTCGATGAATGGAGTTGGATAATTGTCTTTTGGACACGCCTTGTTCAAATCATGGAAATCGGTACAGACACGAATCATGCCTTGTTTTTTATCGACTGGCACGGGATTTGACACCCATTGAGTCAAGTGAATAGGGTATATGAACCCTGCCTTAAGCAATTTCTCAACCTCAGCCTTGATGGCTGCTGCTTTCCTAGGATTAACTGGACGAAGTTTCTGTCGAACAGGCTTAGCGTCCGGATACGTAGTGATCTCATGTTCAACAATTTTTGGATTGATGCCTGGCATTTCCTCATAAGACCAAGCAAAAACATCGCGGAATTCTTTAAAAAGATCCGTGTAAATCTGAATCTCTTCGGGGGAGAAATCCGCTCCGACGAAGACATTCTCCACGACGCCGGGGTTTCGAGAGATATTGATAGGTATCGTGGCAGCGATAGTTGCCATATTTCCCTCAGCATAAATATCCTGTGTAGCCAAGAGGTTAATGGGACAAGGCTGATCTCCCGTCATGGTGAAAGTGAATTCTCCCGCCTCGATTCGGTGTAACTCCGGGAGGAAGTATGATCTGTGATGAAGATCTTCCCAGGGTTTGTCCGGACCAGTCATTGCTTCGATTATGGCTTCGTCAGAAGGTAAGACTAGGTCTAACGAATCGGTGTTGACAAGAGAATCCTGAGCCCAGATAGGCTTGAGGAGTGGATCCAACTCGTGTGCGGGAATCGGATCAGGAGTAGCTGAAGCTTGCTGGACCAAAGAGTACACTACTTCAGTGGCCGACAAGGGCGTAGACATGCCCGCATGCCCTGTCACATCCATCGTGTCTGATGGGGAAGGAAGAGTCCACGGATCCTGAAAGTAAGCCGTGCGGAACGACGAAACATGGAAAATCTCAGCCTTGTGGTGAAACGATATAAACTTGACATCGCCTTGAGGAGGTGGGTAATCGAAGGTAGCCATCAAATATGGGCACAAACTAACTCCTACATTGGCGACACCGGCTTGAGGATTATCTACCATGGGAACCGTAGATGCCCCCAAGGTTGGGTCAGGTCGAGAGAAGGACAATTGATCAATAGTCACTATCCGACCTTCATGTGGTAACAGTAAGACTCGAAAAACTGTAGCGACCACCACTTGGATTGCATAAGTCCAACTACGACCTAACAATAGATTGTAATCAATGGGGGCATCGACTACCTCTACTTCGACGCACACGGTCTTCCCCCCTAACTACACAGGGAAAGAAGGGATGATGCCATGCGATCGGAAAGAACGACCATCGAACGCAGTAAGGAGAGTAGGTGACGGAGACAACTCGGGTTGACCAATGGATTTCTAGCATGCTAACGACATAACTCAAGTCGAAGCACCCTCGTCTACCACCGTGCGGAAGATATTTTGTGTAAAAGTTTTCGTGGGATGAGCCACTACTATCTGAAACGCGACGTGGTAAGGAAAACGAGGTTTCAAGTCCGTTGTGTCTAACATAATGGTACCTGGGTTACAAGTCTTAGTAGAACCTAAAGCAGTCAACAAGGCTTTTGTCTGAACAGGACAACTTTGAAGGACTTCCAAAGCAGACATAGCGCAAGGGGTTTGGGATAGATCTTCCACCACAGAGTAGTTTTGGGTGGCCCTTGCATTTGGATTATGAGAAGCTTGCTTAAATGCACCTTTTGGGATACGTGTCATTGTCTCACCCAACGTCTTCTCAATCTGAAGAGGAAGAGATGGGATTTCGGCTTCTTTGCCCTTCTCAGAGGCACTTGGTTTGCTATAATCGTGAGCTCTAGTTGCTATGAAAGCATCACTTTTAACCATATATACGTTCGCGGAAGATGGATTGTTTGGGGGAGGGCAGTTTTCGTGGCTGCCCCCCTCCGTACTTGCGGAGGCTTGAGTTAAATTTTTCCCATGTTGAAAGGGATTAGTCAACACGGCTTGCGGTTGTTGCGTGACAAACTTTTGGGCTTCCGCAAGTCGAGGGCACAAATGAGTAGGGTGGTCTTCCGCACACAAGTTGCACGGATACCTCGCCTTCCGTTTTTCAGTAGTACCCTCGCCAACATTATCATTTGGTTTCTTATCCCCCTTACTCTTCTTGCGTTGTTTTTTCTTTCCTTCAGGCTGCTGGTTGGCCTTTGGGTTAGTCGTCTGTACGGAGTGTACTTCCGACGTTTGAGTAGGAGGAGCAGCCGAAGCAGTAGTCTGGCTGGCCGCTGAGTGTTGTATAGATAACTGCTGCAATTGTTTTGTCAATTGCTCAGCGGGCTTGGTTTTTGCCGAACCAACGATGCCATCGGCATGCGGCCCGACTCTCTGTCTGGTTTTGTCCAGAATCGATCATGGTGCATCCGGAAGGATGGTGTACAATAGACCAGACTGAGAATAAATAAGCTCAAACTGTTGAGCTCTCATTATGGCATCTTCCTCGGAGAAGACCCCTGAATTTGCGACGTCTTTGGATAACTGCGGAACTAAAGACTTAAGGAACCACTCAAGCAGGAATGCTGGTGGGACGGGTACTTTGATAAGACTCTTTCGACGTCGCCACTCTCGAATATGATCCGAGATATGGTCCGCTGACGTCTTTTCGAAATTGGCTAGCAACTCTGTGCCGATGTCGTATCTCACAGGTAACTGGCAATGGTTAAGGAAGACCATCGCCAGTTCGCCAAAAGAGGAATATCGTGAACGATCAAGCTCTATGTACCATTTCGCGGCACTCCCGATAAGAGTATGTTGAAACAATCGCAACTGGACGGAGTCATCTTTCAGTGAGTTAGATGAACACCATAAGTGGAAAGTGGTCACGTGATCACCTGGATCTTCATTAGGCTTGGCCTCGAACTTTGGGATGTCCGAAGGCAACTTCGTCGACATAGGAGGCCAACGCGGATCGTGACAGATAGGATCATTCAACAACCGTGTTAAATCCGGCAAGTGTAACGTCGCCAAGAAAGGGAGTTTAGGTTGCTGCTGATAGCCAGGATAAAAGGGTCCTGGGGTTTGACTGGCACCAGGTGGCCAGGAAAAGTTTGGTTGCTGGCCCGGGTTCTGGTAGAAACCATGGCCCTGACCAGCGTAAGGGTTTTGCATTTGAGGAGACATCATTTGCTGATTCCCCATGAAGGACATAGGATGTTGGGCGTTCATCGTATTTGACGGACTTTGGGAAGGATTCCCCCATACCGGTCCCGAGGGGAGAGGCATGGAGGTCTGTCTGGGGTTCCATTGACTGTGGAAAGAATTGCCCCAGAACGACATTCCAGATGAAGGAACGGATCCTTGTCCTGAGTTCCAAGGTCCTGGTATATGTGCCCCCAGCGCAGGAATAGTACCCTGTGCCGGCGTAGATTGTCCAAAAATGGGTGTGCCCCCCGATGGGAAAGCAACGGATGCGAAAGTGTTATTACCAAACGTCTCATTCCAAACAAACGACGACGAACTTACCGGCAGAGTTTGCGCAGGTGTTCCTTGACTTCCGGCTCGAAATGGACTCGTGTGTGCAGGTAGCCCGGCGGATTGCTGAGGCAATCCACCAAGCGAAGGGGACGAAGGAGGAATATGACCCCCAGCGTAAGGAAAAGCATTGAAAGGGACAGGGATGCCCTCGAGTTGACCTTGCAGAGAAGCGTTAGAGCTCCCTGCCCCCAGACCCAAAGTCTGTAAAGTGGAGGTAGTGAGTGCAGGACTTGTTCCTGAACTAGGCATCCCGTATGAAAACGGAGGGCCTGTCGCACTAGGTGTGTAAGGAGGTGTGGCCGCCGCGATAGATGGCGTCGGGCCACTGTGCGACGTAGTTGTGGCCGAGACCATAGTGGCCTGGACCGTCGACAAAGGCAAGTTAGGAGAAGCTTCTCCTGTGGTAGCAACAATGATGGGAATGGAAGAATTCCCAGAGGAAGTGATTTGTTCCATAACTGGGTTAGGCACTGATAGGCGTTCGTAAAATTGAATTGGCACAATAATGTCCGGCAAAGAATCAGCGTTTGAGGTTTCAACCAATCCAAGATTGGCAGCTGATCCCTCCAGGGGTTGTTCGGGCTCAATGGTTTGAAACCCGGTTGCTTCGAAAGACCCTCGTTGGTCTAACTTCCGCCTCAGTGGTGGCGGGGGTGGCTCCAGTATAATCGGCGGCAGGCCCAGAAGACTTCGTGACCGGCGGAGCTCTGAATCCTCCACTGTGTGAGAAGATTCACGACACGCTAAGGTATTCTACACGAACAAACAGTAACATGCACTAAAAGAAAGCCCCTAGCAGATAAATCAAGCAAGCACTAAACTAGTAGGAAGAACAGTTACAACAACCAACACTAGAGCAACTTACCGGTGCAAGTGCAACTCGAATACGGAAGCACCCTTCGGGTATACTCTGTAAAGCGTTGGTCTGATGTCCGTCCTAGGTACCGTGGTATACCCCCGCAGTCACCTGTGTATGTCCCTAGAAAAAATTGGCAACTAGTTTGCCAGCACATGAACAGTTATCAGGCGGGTACAGTCGGCAGTCGGGTAGACCACAATGAGCAGGGTATCAAGCCCGAAACCTGTCAAGGGTATCGAGAGAAAATGGTCCGGAAGACGACTGAGAACCTCGAATTGATTCGAGACCCACGAAGCTCCGTGGCAAATGCAAACGACAGAATCCCTTAACAGATCCTCTATATGTGTTCTCCACAACGCTTGGTCCAGCTTTGGAGGGGTTATCTCTGCTACCTTTCCTTACGCGACCTCGTGTTTAGCCCCTGTGTTAGAGGGGGGTCCTGAATAACTTTCCGTAACTGGACTTCTACACTCCCTATTGACAGACTCCAATGTTTGGTTTGGGTGGCCTTGGAGAATTTACTCTCCAACCTATTCCAAGGCCCTATTCCTTAGCTAGTGTATGCACCCTACAAACAGAAAAGTCTACTTGATTTTATTTAGCGCTGCTTTTAATGGGCTTTTTAAGTCTCAAGGTGCGAAAGTGAAACTGATGGTGTGTAAAAAGACTCAAAGCAAAATGAACAAAAATGCTTGGAAACAAACTTTTACGAAAATGCAAAACCAACAACTTTTTAGTAAAAAGACTTCTTTTCTTTTCGAATTTACTAAGATTTCATGTAGTAAATATGAAGGAATTTCACTCAAATCTGCGAGCTACTTATACTAGACATGTACTGCAAAAACTTATGCAAAAAGACTTCTTTCCTAGCTACTGATGCAACAACACAATTTTCAAATCAAGAAGAGAATGAAACAAGAAATTTTTATTTTATTTTATTGCAAAATAACTCAACAAGGAAAAATGATGACAAGATCAAAACCAAGAGAATGAAAAGAAAACTCTGTCTTAAAGTGCAGATCACAAACAGAATCAGAGCACAAAAATGCGAAAAGCAATCAAGACAGCACCGACTCTAACACTTGCCTAAAAACCGTAAAACAAATATTTTTTCTCTTTTGTCTTTTCTATCAAAAAATCAAATAACCAGCACAAGCTAAGGGTGAACTGCCCTAACCTGTTGACTGTGCAGCCCCAAACTCTAGACTCCTGAGAGGATCTCTTCTCACCACAGGAGGGGATGACTGCCCCACCCAAGCTGAAAAGCTGTCAATTAGGCCCGCGACTGTCACCAAGACAGCACGCGTGCAAACACGTGTTGAGCTTCTATAGCGCGTGGGTACCCGCGGGCTAGCCTTAAACAGGCCGCGGGTCTGTGTAAAAGCTAAGATAAAACAACACACAGGCAGCCCAGTTCTGAAAAAGGCCTCTGGTATTGACAACCAGGGTCTCTGAAAGGCTTGGGTGCTATTACTTCAACAGAAAAGGAAATTTTTCACAAAAAAAAACAAATGCAAAGAACAACTAACACACTAAGGTAGACTGAAAGCAAGACAGTAAACCAACAGAACCCAGACAGGATCAGAAAGCCCCTTGAGAAGATAAACTTCTGACAGGGAAGAGGGGACTGCCTCTTAAACTTCCTGGGCTCTACATGCTGCTGAAACCACTACAGCAGGCGTTCAAACGCGGGCTGTAGATGGTTAGGGCGCGGGCACACACGTGCAGGCCTTATGTAGGCCGCGTGTACCTCTGTGTGTCCCGAGAATAAATGTCAAGCGTCAGCCAAAGAAGACTGGTATTGATAACCAGGTTCCCTGCTAGCATTGACCTAACAGACAACAAAAATAAACAAAGACTGAACTTCTTTGAACTACCCAAAAGATTTTTAACCAAATCCGGAAACCCTAAGAGTAAGACTATCCCCAGTGGAGTCACCAATTCTGTTGTGGGGTTATTCTACCCTAAGGACTAGCAAGCTAGGGCTTTAAACTTGCATGCAGATCATGACCCTTTAAGAAATAACTTTTAACCTCCTACCCAAATCTAGAACCCTTTTTCTCAGGCAAATATGGGAAGAATCAACCAACCTTTTTATCGACGGTTGAAGTAGATCCTCTGTTGAGCTTCTATCCCCTTGCTGCTGCTGCTCCTTCCACAAAGCGATCCTGCAATCAAGACAAAACTACGCATGCATGCTACTGATCTACTAGAGGGTTAGAGATTAAACATAAATCAAATAAAACATATGAGACTCATGTATTTGGGATGGGAAAAGTATCTTTTTATTAATCTCAATATGAACCAACTTACAATGATTATAGAGACCGGCCACCGTTCCTCGATCCTGATCCTGGGCTCCTCCTCTTCTTTTGTCCTCCAACTGCTTTGCTTGAATTCTCCTAAAGCTTGAGGAAAGGCTAAAGGGTTGGGACAAAACGGACTTGGCAATTTGGCAGAGTTTCTTTGCTATGATTTTTTCCTCTTTTGAATAGTACCCCTACCCCTCCTTTTAAAGGATAGAAGGAGCTAGGGTTTTAGGCGAACTCTCGGCCATGCATGACTGGGAGTTCCAGTTAACTGACAAAAAGCTCCTCGTCCCGGCGGAAACTTTCCTGATTTTTTGCTTTGTTAGGTAAACGCGAGCTGTAGTGGGCCAGCCAGCGTTCCAGCGCGTGCTGTAGAAGGCCTGCCAGCGTCCCAACACGCCCAGTGATAGGTTAGGGTGCGGGTTACTTAATTTGGGAGGTTTTTGAAGAGTCTGTTCAGCATGGCTTTGGCAATGAAGGGCAATGAGTTGGCCTGATGCCAAGTAAGCATGGATAGTGCAATGAAATGCAAGATGCTTACCTGGCATCAGGCCAACTCATTGCCCTTCATTGCCAAAGCCATGCTGAACAGACTCTTCAAAAACCTCCCAAATTAAGTAACCCACGCCCTAACCTATCACTGGGCGCGTTAGGACGCTGTCAGGCCTTCTACAGCACGCGTTGGAACGCTGGCTGGCCCACTACAGCCCGCGTTTACCTAGCAAAGCAAAAAATCAGGAAAGTTTCCGCCGAGACGAGGAGCTTTTTGTCAATTAACTGGAACTCCCAGCCATGCATGGCCGAGAGTTCGCCTAAAACCCTTGCTCCTTCTAGCCTTTAAAATGAGGGGTAGGGGTACTATTCAAAAGAGGAAAAAATCATAGCAAAGAAACTCTGCCAAATTGCCAAGTCCGTTTTGTCCCAACCCTTTAGCCTTTCCTCAAGCTTTAGGAGAATTCAAGAAAAGCAGTTGGAGGACAAAAGAAGAGGAGGAGCCCAGGATCAGGATCGAGGAACGATGGTCGACCTCTATAATCATTGTAAGTTGGTTCATACTGAGATTAATAAAAAGATGCCTTTCCCGTCCCAAATACATAAGTCTCATATGTTTTATTTGATTTATGTTTAATCTCTAACCCTCCAGTAGATCAGTAGCATGCATGCGTAGTTTTTTCTTGATTGCAGGATCGCTTTGTGGAAGGAGTAGAAACAACAAGGGGATAGAAGCTCAACGGATGATCTACTTCAACCGTCGATAAAAAGGTTGGTTGATTCTTCCCATGTTTGCCTGAGAAAAAGTGTTCTAGATTTGGGTAGGAGGTTAAAAGTTATTTCTTAAAGGGTCATGATCTACATGCAAGTTTAAAGCCCTAGCTTGCTAGTCCGTAGGGTAGAATAACCCCACAAAAGAATTGGCGACTCCACTGGGGATAGTCTTACTCTTAGGGTTTCCGGATTTGGTTAAAAATCTTTTGGGTAGTTTAAAGAAGTTCAGTCTCTGTTTCTTTGTTTATTTTTGTTGTCTATTAGGTCAATGCTAGCAGGGAACCTGGTTATCAATACCAGTCTTCTTTGGCTGACGCTTGACATTTATTCTCGGGACACACAGAGGTAGACGCGACCTGCATAAGGCCTGCACACGTGTGTCCGCGCCCTAACCATCTACAACCCACGTTTGAACGCCTGCTGTAGTGGTTTCAGTAGGGTGTAGAGCCCAGGAAGTTTAAGAGGCAGTCCCCTCTTCCCTGTCAGAAGTTTATCTTCTCAGGGGGCTTTCTGGATCCTGTCTGGGTTCTATTGGTTTACTGTCTTGCTTTCAGTCTACCTTAGTGTGTTAGTTGTTCTTTGCATTTGTTTTCTTTTGTGAAAATTTTCCTTTTCTATTGAAGTAATAGCACCCAAGCCTTTCAGAGACCCTGGTTGTCAATACCAGAGGCCTTTTTCAGGACTGGGCTGCCTGTGTGTTGTTTTATCTTAGCTTTTACACAGACCCACGGCCTGTTTAAGTCTAGCCCATGGGTACCCACGCGCTGTAGAAGCTTAGAACGCGTTTGCACGCGCTCTGTCTTGGTGACAGTCGCGGGCCTAATTGGCAACTTTTCAGCTTGGGTGGGGCAGTCATCCCCTCCTGTGGTGAGAAGAGATCCTCTCAGGAGTCTAGAGTCTGGGGCTGCACAGTCAACATGTTAGGGCAGTTCACCCTTAGCTTGTGCTGGTTATTTGATTTTTTGATAGAAAAGACAAAAGAGAAAAAATATTTGTTTTACGGTTTTTAGGCAAGTGTTAGAGTCGGTGCTGTCTTGATTGATTTTCGCATTTTTGTGCTCTGATTATGTTTGCAATCTGTGCTTTAAGCCAGAGTTTTCTTTTCATTCTCTTGGTTTTGATCTTGTCATCATTTTTCCTTGTTGCGTTATTTTGCAATAAAATAAAATAAAATTTCTTGTTTCATTCTCTTCTTGATTTGAAAATTGTGTTGTTGCATCAGTAGCTAGGAAAGAAGTCTTTTTGCATAAGTTTTTGCAGTGCATGTCTAGTATAAGTAGCTCGCAGATCTGAGTGAAAGTCCTTCATATTTACTGCATGAAATCTTAGTATATTCGAAAAGAAAAGAAGTCTTTTTACTGAAAAGTTGATGGTTTTGCATTTTCGTAAAAATTTGTTTCCAAGCATTTTTGTTCATTTTGCTTTGAGTCTTTTTACACACCACCAGTTTCACTTTCGCACCTTGAGACTTAAAAATCCCATTAAAAGCAACGCTAAATAAAATCAAGTAGACTTTTCTGTTTGTAGGGT
>ML782035.1:161458-179174 GCA_009831015.1 Picea engelmannii
GCCATGCATGGATGGGAGTTCCAGTTAACTGACAAAAAGCTCCTCGTCCCGGCGGAAACTTTCCTGATTTTTTGCTTTGTTAGGTAAACGCGGGCTGTAGTGGGCCAGCCAGCGTTCCAACGCGTGTTGTAGAAGGCCTGCTAGCGTCCCAACACGCCCAGTGATAGGTTAGGGTGCGGGTTACTTAATTTGGGAGGTTTTTGAAGAGTCTGTTCAGCATGGCTTTGGCAATGAAGGGCAATGAGTTGGCCTGATGCCAGGTAAGCATGGATAGTGCAATTTAGGGTTATAACAATAGGCAATAATTCAAAGTACAAATATGATAATAACACCTCAAGAGACAATGGATAGTGATAATAAGTGCTAGCTGATATAAATTTGCAACAAGTAATAAGTTTACAACAACAATTGATAAAATGTAACAACTACAACAAATAATCCTCAAAATTGCTTGAAAAGACTACAAAAATATAGCATTTACTAAGAAGAATGATAATCAAATGTCATAAACAATTTATGAAGTGTTTAGCTAGCATTTAAAGTCAATTTTGCAGAAAATTTGCTGCAATTAGATGGATGTAGAAATCATTTATAACAACATCAAATAAATTTGTGATCTAGGCTAAACTAGGGTTAGAAATAGTTAGTAAAATATTAGGAGAAGAGTGTTTGAGTGTTTAATCAATCCTTCAACAAGAGAGAGGCTAGAACTAGTTCCTTCTAGGGCTTATGGGTTCAAGTGGACAACTTCTTCTAAGGTTGCAAATCAATTATGATAATGCACAAAAGTCTAAGAGAGAGAATGCATAGGAGAAGTAGTAACTTAAGCCCCCCTATGCATTGACCTCAAGAGACAAGATGCTAGGGTGTAGGCAATTCTAGGCCCTAACACCTTGCTCTCCTTAGGCTTCTCATGGAATAAAACTTATGCAAAGATAACTAGGTAAAACTCCTTAGAGTGTTAGCAATTTAGGGCTCTAGGGTTTCACTAGTCACTAGATCAATTCAATGAAAATCTTGGCAAAGAGAAAGTAACAAAGTAACAAATTAAGTTCCTCACTTCAAGCATTAAGTATAGCATGCAATTTCATAATCTCGTATGAGAAAATAAACCCATACACAAACCATTCAATAGATTACAAAAAATGTAGATTTTACTTGCACCAAGAATAATCATGAAAATACCATGCAAGATCACCATAAAAACTTCCAAGATTGACCTAACTTGCAAAATTTAGCCTTATACTAGATTGTGCCTCACAATTTCAACCAATAGCCCTCACTCAGGCACAAATTTTAGACCTCTCCTCTTGTGTGAGGAGTTGTGATGTGTAAAATGAGAGTACTTTATGTTTATTTATACAAAACTTTGGCCTTTAATTAATTTTAGGTCAAAAATAAGGCCGACCAGGCCAATTTACAAATAAAATCAATTTTGAGAGAAATTAAATTAATTAGCATCTAATGACACCTCCAAGGGTGATGTCATGCCCTTCTAGGGTGACGTTGAGGCCCGAAGGTGAAACGTTGAGCCTTCCCCAGATGAAGCCCAGATGTGCCACTAGGCTCATAAATGCCTCTAGAACGAAAACCCCAGCTCTGGATGATGTCTAGAGTCATGATGGTGATGTCTAGGGCCTTCAAGGGCCAATGTCCATGTGGAAGAGCAAGACCCCCCTGGGTCTAGGTCTGCCAGGGTGACTCCAAAGGCAACGTCCTTCTTTCTTCCTGGTGCAAATATTCAATGTCTTCTTACCCATGGTTGAGGTTACAACATCCATCTGTGGGTTTTAAGACCCCATGAAGGTCCGAGCTAATCATTCCCTCATGTGTACTTGTCCATCGAGAAAAGTTCTACAACAAGAACAAGTACGCCCTCCATGGGTTCATAAGTCATAAGGATAATAATATGCAAATCACATCCAATAATGAAATTACCCAAGCATGTGCATAAAACCCCCCTTTAACCCATACAAATGTTCAAATATGTTATGCAATTTGACAAGTTAGGTTTGTTGAAGGTCTCAGGGCGTCCTATTGGGCTAACTTCTCTTAATTGTGCGGTGTTTCCCAGGTGGGATCTAGTCCATAGCATGTCAGTGTATGAGGTGGTATGGTGTAAGTGTTTGGGCATAAGGTGCATGTGATAACATGGAAATGTAAAATCTTACCTGTGGATGCCTTTGTAGAGTGTGAGTTGCACCTTGTCATAAATGATATTGTTTCCTAGCCCATTCATTGCCTTTTACTCTTAGCTTTATTGCTTTTGATCTTTTTCTTTTGTGCTTCGAGGGAATAGTTGAGGGCCATTTTCTTGGCTTGATGATCATACGTAACAACATTATCCACAAACATTTCACGTAGATGAGAAGGTGACTCGTGATGAAACCCCCTTTCTCTTGGTTGTGCCACCAAGAGCCACTACCCTGGTTTGGTGACTAGATAGGTGGTAGTGTTATACCACTACATGCCCATTGTCATAACAAGCCATCTCGTGATGAGACCTCCTATCCATCAACTAGTACCTTGAGTGTTTATGTATCTTATGGGTCCCCTTTTTTACTGAGAAGTTTTTCACTGCTTTCTCGGGGATCCCTGAGCGAAGCATCTCAAAGGTTTCAATATTGGATTTTAACTCTTGCTAGCTACTTTTACTCTCTGGGCCTTTAGCCCCTTCTTCCCACGAGGTAAGGTACAATCCTTCCTAGTGTAGTCAATCCCAATGCCCAAACAAGGGTAGGGGAGATGAGAGGAATAAACATGGAAAGTGGTAAGTATGGAGGGAACAAACGATGACCCCACCCAGTGGAAACCCATCCTAAAGGGAAATCAACTTACTAGGGCACCACATTATCCTTCCAGGTATGAATGAGGCAAAGAGCATAGTTTCCAAGCAAACGTCATGAAATGAAGAAAGATTCAATACAACATATTCAAATGCTTCAAAAATCGGAGTGATACATACCATGATACCCGAACTCATTACCTCATGGAGCAAGACTTACTACTACTTCAAGACCATGCTGGTGGGATGTATACTGTTTTTGGTGATAAATGAACTACAACGAAGAAAAGAGGGGCCCTCTAGGGCCATGCTCAAGTCATCTGACTCTTGGTACTCCATGTCTAGGACATGTGGGCCTCGACACATGATCTCCTTAATTATCCCTAGGCTTGGTGATAACATCTGGCTCCAACTCGGGGACATGTGCTCATCATAGAGTGCATAAGAACCTCAACATCTCTGGTATGACCTGTGCCTGCTATATCTCAACAAAGGATATTAGTAATCCCTAGGGTGGTGATATCACCCCTTTTTCATATATGAAAAAATAGATCAATAAAAAAATCTCTAGTCTAGCATATGATCATGAACTTACATATATACATAATGAATCAAGACAATATGAAAATACAACTACAACTATGCTAATATGGCATGCAAATGGTATAAACAATGGATGCAAATTCCTACCTAATCTAACTTACATGTACTTACCTATGAAGTCAAGTCTCTACCCCATGATGGGGTTTGAGGAGGTGCCCACTAACTCGTAATGGACATTTCCTCCCTTCGATCATGGACAAGTAGTAGGAATCATTGACTAACTTCATTCTGATCTTGAAGGGGCCAAGCCAAAACATTTTGCATCCCTTAATGTTGTTAGGCTCGGCCATCTTTGTATTCCACTCTAAAACCAGATCTCCTTGCTTGTAGTTGTTCGACAACACAGGTATTCCAACAAAGGATGAACACCTTCAATAACCACTCACACAACTAGATCAAAGATAAACACACTAATTTTTTGACATGGTAAAACCCCTATGGGGAAACATCCATGGCCCCAACCAACGCAACCACTTGGATCAGTTTATTAATGTAAAATAAAAAGATTACAAAGAGATTTACAAGAGAGTTTCTCACAATCATCCATGTGAAAGCGATGAAGAAGTTCACAATCATACTTAGATTGGGAAATAAAAATTCCTTCATTGGTTTGAAAAACTTGGAGGCCAAAATAATAGTGAAAAAATCCCAAGTCTGTCATTTCAAATTTCTTCTTAAGGCCGGTTTTCACATGGTTTAAAAGTTTTGAGTCACTATTAGTAAGGATAAGGTCATCAACATAAAGTACAAAGATTATTATATGGCTTCCTACTTTCTTGGTATAGACATTAGGATTAGAATGACATATAGAGAATCCAGTGGCAATAAGAAAGTTTGGTCAACGATTGTACCTAACGTCTTGAGCATAGTGGACTGGTCCTTGGCCTGGCAGTTGTTCACCATTGCATGTATCCTATGGGTCTTGCCCAAATCTCCAAGTGTAGTGGGTCCTGATGATCTAACCGCCCCGACCTTCTCAATCGGATAGTCTCGCTGGTAGTGTCTCTCCACATGTCCAACACCCAGTCTTTGGTATAATACTCCTAGTCCCCGAAGTAGAAGATGCTATCCTAGCAGTATGTGATCCTGGTCTGTTCTGTTGAACATGCTAAAATATTGTTGTTACTACAACTGACGTTGTTGTTGTTGTTGTGCTCCTCTGTAAGGAGTCCTCTGTTGGGGAGTTTGTCATCGTGGTGTGGTGAACATAGGTCCTCTAGGCGCATCTCGATGCCTTGAAGTTAGTTTAGCTAGTTTCTAATGTCGCGGTACTCCTAATGTCGCATGTCTAGTTGGTCTACAAGGAGTTCTTCCCTGACCCCCATCGTTCAGTTCTTCCTCAACTATGAGGGCCTTATAAACTGCATCGTGCAATGTATGAGGCATTATGATCCTTACCTTCACACACATGTTGAAGTTAAGGATAACATACTTGTTGACCTTTAACTTCTTTGTGTTCAAATGTGGAGCATACCTAAGTAGTTCCATGAATTTGTCCTCATACTCTGACACTGTATGACTACCCTATCATAAGGCATTGAACTCATTAAGCTGGTGCTCAATGAATGGAAAAGTACCTCTCTCGAAATCGTTCCTCCAACAACTCCCATGACACATCTTCGACGACTATGATTAGTTGAGGTAGGAGTATCTTACACCATAGAAGAACACTCCCATTTAGCTGAAAGACCGCCATGCAAACTTTCATATTGGAGGTGTAAGTGTGAAGCACATCGCCATGTTCTCCAACCATGCCTTGGTGGCTAAGTCGTCCGTGGCAACCCAGAACTTGGGAAACTTCACCTTCTCGAGTTCTTTGTGTATGCTATTACTACTAGCAGGGGCATGCTGTGAACCCTCATTGGGCACAAACGCTTTACCCTCATCTCGATCTAGGCAGTTGATCAACACCTATGAAAACCTATGGAAGGATCTCATCATATCTACCATATCTCCCACAACAACCTGCTCCTGCTCGTTGGTTTGTTCTTCTCCCTAGGGGTTAGACCCCTCTGGCGTGGATATTATTGGAGGCGTCACACCTCTTTCTTCAACACCACGTCGTCTACTTCCCCTGTGTCCTCTAATCATGATTACTTGCATGTACAATTTCAAAATTTAATTAGTGGTGTAATTTTAATTGTTTAGTTAACACAATGGAAGGTGTAATGGTCCAATGTTGTAAGGTTGAACCCGATCTAATACCATATGTAATGTCCCCTCCATTACGACATCAATTAATTGAGTACAGTATATATATATGAAACAACCATTAGGATAAGTGATATGGAATAAACACATACATAATAATTACACTTCCAAATATCATTTCATCACTACACAACAATTAATCAAATACCACATCACAAATTTCAAGATCAACCATATCACATAAAGATAGCAAAAAATATCTATCCTCCCAACCTATCTTGCAAGGTTAGGACCTCCAAGTCACATAATCAACGCTCAAGTGCAGGATTCATCCGATTTATTTTGACCATTTAAGGTCTCAGGACTGACGATCGTTCTGAGGAACAAGGATATATCTACTTCCCTTAACCATCATCCTATTCCAATTCTTTTCTTTAATTAACAAAAATACTCATCATAAATTCTTTAAGCACACAGTAGTCTATTATGAATTAAATATTCATTTAAGAATTAAACACATGTAGAATAAGAACATCTTACAACCTCTTCGTCAAGCACAACAAGGAATTCCATTTAGCACGCATGCAATGAACCCACACATATGTTCTCTAGATATATGATACTAAATCTTTCATACAATACATATAATAGCCCCATTGGAAATAATCAAATTTATTCAAGATAAACTCACAATTCCATTTAATTCATAACTCTAAACACAAGGTTAACAATAATTCTTAGTTGGTACAAGTTGAGTCGTGATTCCACAATTGTACAACAAACTTTACATGCAAACCTAACATGGATACTTAAACTCTTTAAGTCTCACTCTACAATGTATCTCTAAAGAGATGAATCCAAATTCCCTTAAGAGTATCCTAAAATTATCTCTTTTAATATAATAAGAAGACAACTTAAGTATAATTAATAACTAAACTCTTGAACTTTATTCCTAAAGAATACCACTCTAATTTTTATTAATTTAAATAACCTTTAATAATTCCTTAAAGACCATCTCTCCTTAACACTAGGAGTTTTATTATCCATAATCCAATTGGATACGCTCTAAGTTTTATTTTTATAGAGAAAATTCTAATACAACAATATGGTTTTCATTAAATAAATTTTAAAAATATCAATTGTGAAAAATCCTACCTCAATTTCCAGATTGGCATAACTAAAGTTTGCGACCATGCAAGCTTCTAAAGACCCCGGGTTGCAAGGTTAATTGGCAATGGCCCTACGATTTAATTACTAGAGTTATCAAAATATTCGGCCGTGCCCCAAGTCATTTTCGATTCATGACCCAACCTTACATTTGGAAGCGACATTAAATCTTAGTTTCAAATCACAATCATTCAACAGTGATTATAATTTCAAAATTTGAAATGTAAAATTTCTTTTACAATGACTGTATAATAATCCAAGTCCAATTTTCAGTTTACTTGGCTGAGACCTAAGAAGTTCAAGCTTAAGAAGCTATTCAAATTTAAAAAAAAAAAACTACAACAACTCTATCAAATAAAGTTTGGAAAAATAGTCCAATGTAGAGATTACACAACTATATCAAATAAAATTTGGAAAAATAAATCCAATGTAGAGATTACGCAACTCTATCAATAAAGTTTGGAAAAATAAAATCCAATGCAGAGAATTACACAACTCTATTTCTCCGGAAACACAATGCATTGTAGTATTCCAACAAACTCAAACTCAGACCTGTATCAACAAACATGGATCCTACATTCCTTATTCATCGAAATACTGAACTTAAATAACAAAGAATTAAAAATCAAATTAGAATTTGATTTGGTAGAGATCGATTGACAGTCGCCAATCGGTAAAGTATTAATTGGCGGTAAACACGATTTCTGAGTTCAACGATTTTAAAAACCAAGGACAATGAACCGCAATTTCCTAAAATTCAGAGTTGGAACAAATCGACATCGACACAGAGCTTATAAATCGAGTTAAAATTTCAATGGGAGAAACAACATAATTGAGAAGTCGACGTTCCTAAAACCACACATAAAAATAAGTTTGAATGCTTACGAAATTGGTTATTTACCAAGTGCGTCATTACTCAACGTTTGTACACTTGTAATTTCGTCCGAACTTAACAACTTCCAACAAAATGCAATCAAAACAAAAGTAGAGACCCTATCAAAATATACATTCAGATCCTCCATGATTGGTAGAAGTCATGCACTCCAAGGATTTAATCATGGGAAGACTTACAGAGTCTGATCAAGAATAGTTCAGGCTTAACAAAGATGGTTTACATTGACCCAAAGATTTTTTCTAGGGTTGCAAGAAATTCTTGAATTGGTAGTGCAGCTAAGTTGACACAGACCTAACAAAGTTTTATAAATTCCGGATCTGGAATCTAATATGACTGCGATCAAAAGGAGTAAGAAATTTAGGCAAATTGTTTTGATTGCGACATTTAAATCAATTCTGGACGCATAGTAGCAATTTAAAAGAATAGCAAATCCAAGGAATTTGGTAATTAGGGTTGTAAAAGAAAGGGTTTGGCAACGTTCAAATTAACAATCTGAATTCTTTTGCATTTCCAAATTCGCTATAAAATTAGAGTTTTAGCTGGTTCGCGTGACAATACCAATTCCCAAAATTCCACATGCCTAAATTTACAACGAACAATCCAGACATAAAAGTTTAAATATAATTGATAAATAAAAGAGTTAAATTTCATGTATTGTTAGTAAATTTTGGCAGCTTATCAAATAGACTCTAAAGATCGACTTGCCATTAAAATTTGTTGTACACAATTAAATTATAATTTATGGGTTATACAATAAGAATGACAACAAAACAAAGTAAAACAAACTTTATATTTCACAAGGTTCTTCCAAGAGCTTGTCAAAATTTATTACGGAAATCACAATTGTCATACAAATATTCTTAAACAATTCATATACACAATTCTACTGTTATTACAATATAATAATCCAAAAATAAAATACTGGAACCATGAAGATGGAAAATTTGAGGAATTTGTCAATGTCTTTCTCTCCTTCCTTATTCCCGTTTGTAAATCACAAGGACTTCACCAGTACCTCTTAGCCAATACTAGGGGTACTCTTTTTCCCCCTCAGCCACCTAAGCTGCAAAGAGGCCACACACAAGAAACCAACAACAATAGCTCCAAGTCATACCTCACAAGGTAGAGCTTCCACTCTTTCTACAAGCTTGGTATCCCAACTCTCACAAGTAAAACATAGTCAAAACCATTTGGCATCATAACTTTACCAAGAATAATTCACCTCTATTTCCCATCTACACCATTCATTTTATAAAAATATCCCAAATTACACATGTCCTCATTCACAATTAATTATCTTTTTAATTAATTTAATTAGTAATATTCACCCACACACTTGTCACACTCTCCTCAAGTTGCACAAGTAAATACCATTTTTAATTTAATTTAATTTTTTTTTTCCTCATATTCTCTAATGTGTTCCTATTTTTGCTCTTAGTTGTCCCCTTTTCCCCAAATTCTCATTTAATGAGTGTCTCCTAACTAGATCTTAGTTAGAGTTGGATTATGAGTCTTATTCTAGTTATACTATTGGTGACTTGACTCTAGATACCATTCTATGTGTACACCTATTCTCACATATTTTATTTCTTTTTATTTTAAAAATCTTGAGTCAACCTACTACTCTTCTAACTAGAAGAAGACTCCTAATGCAACTCTAACTAAGATTTAGTTAGGAAACACTTATTAAATGAGAATTTGGAGAACAAAGGAACTAATAAGAGCGAAAATAGGAACACATTGGGGAATGTGAGGGAAAATGACTTTTTAAATAAAACAAAAATGGTAATTACTTGTGCAACTTGGGGAGAGTGTGACAAGTCTGTGGGTGAATATTACTAATTAAATTAATTAAAAAGATAATTAATTGTGCATGAGGACATGTGTCATTTGGTATATTTTTATAAAATAAATGGTGTAGATGAGAAATGGAGGTGAATTATTCTTGGTAAAGTTACGATGCCAAAATGGTTTTGACTGTGTTTTACTTGTGAGAGTTGGTATACCAAGCTTGTAGAAAGAGTGGAAGCTCTACCTTGCGAGGTTTTCCTTGGAGCTATTGTTGTTGGTTTCTTGTGTGTGGCCTCTTTGCAGCTCAAATGGCTGAGGGGGAAGAAGAGTACCCCTAGTATTAACTGCGAGGTCTTACCGAATGTAAATTTCGTATGGTCTTGCAAATTTTATTGGAAGCTGCATCAGTTAGTATTTCATAGAGTCTTTGTATATTTTGAATATGAATTTAGAACCTCATGTGGCCATCGAATTATTGTTTTCATTTCCTATGTATAACACACTCGAGTTTAGTATTTTTCGCAGTATTAAAACTTTATAGGTCTGGTAGGTATGGATTGCTGCCAATTTTAAATATGTACCTCGAATGTAGAGACCCACTTGAATGCTTCCATTTGATTTGGTAGTTTTCGAATGTGAAATTTCATTAAATGTTGTTAAGCTTACAATCGAGATTATATGTGTACGATCATTGTAAACCTTTCACAACAAGACTTCCCTTGAGTAAAAATGCATTGGTAATTATCCATTTTCGTAGCTTTCAAACCTTATATTCTTGAATGTGGTTTCATGAGCGATGGATACTCTATTATTTATATCTCTCAATAAAAATTTTAACCCTGTTTTTGAGTTTCGTGTTCGTTTTAAAATTCGTTTCCAAACCCGAATTCAGGAAATTGTTATTCACTATCATTTAAAAATTTAATCCAAATCGAAAATTATTGATTACTGCCAATTAATACTAAAAAATTGGTGAATGTTACCTGATGGCTCCCAAATCAATTTCTAATTCCAGAAATTAGGAAACTATATGGATGTCTATGTTATGTGCAAATCAGTGAAATAGAAAAACTATAGGGTCATTGTCTAGTTGATATGGGTATGAGAATTTGAGTGCATTGGGTTAGTGTACAAAATGTTTCTTTTCGAAAATTCAGAGAAGTTGTAGGCTCTGTCTTGTAATCTACTATCGAACTAGGTAATCATTATCCAACCATTCAGCCACAGTGGGAGTGCTAGTAGGACATGACAAAGACATTGCCACACCTCTCCCTCAATGTCTGGTTTATGTGCACTACACCTCTACTCCTTATGTGAGTCAGATTAGAAAGCATCATCAAGCCTGCATCCACTGAGAAAAAATGTGTCATTAATCCATATATATAAATCATACTATAATTAATCATATGTCACATGTATGAAAATGAAATAATCAATCAAAATACAGTCCACCCTATGACTCAATCCAGAGTCCAAGGAAGTCCATTGATGTTATCAACATCCATAACCTGTCATGTGTCCTGCACGCTCAGGAAACTCGTTAATAACATCTTCCAATACATATGCATAAAAAAAGCTATAAGTCACAATACATCATCATCATCATATATATCCCATAATCAAAATGAAATCATAATATACCATAACTGGATCACTTGCACGCAAGTGTCCTCAAAGAACATGTGTAACATCCCGCTCCACTGAGCACACTATTATGTGTATGGTCTTGAAAAATTTATTGGAAGTTGCATCGGTTAGTATTTCATAGAGTCTTTGTATATTTTGAATCTGAATTTAGAACCTCATGTGGTTGTCGAATTATTGTTTTCATTTCTTGTGTATAGTGCACTCGTGTTTAGAATTTTACGCAGTATTAAAACTTTATAGGTTTGGTAGGTATGGATTGCTGCCAATTTTAAATATTTATCTCGAATGTAGAGACCCACTTGAACAATGCCATTTTATTCGGTAGTTTTTTAATTCTAAATTTTGTTAAATTTTGTTAAGCTTACAGTCGATATTATATGTGTACAATCACTGTAAACCTTTCACAATGAGACTTCCTTGAGTAAAAACACATTGGTAATTATCCATTTTCATAGCTTTCAAACCTTATATTCTTAAATATGGTTTCAGGAGCAGTGAATACTCTGTTATTTGTATCTCCCAATAAAAAATGTAACCCTATTTTTAAGTTCCGTGTTCGTTGTCAAATTTGTTTGCAACCTCGAATTCAGGGAATTGTTATTCACTTTCATTTAAAAATTTAATCCCTGAAATCATAAATTATTGATTACCGCCAATTAATACTAAACAATTGGTGAATGTTACCTGATCGTTGCCAAATCAATTTCTAATTCCAGAAATTAGGAAGCTGTATCGATGTTTATGTTATGTGAAAATCGATGAATTGGAAAAACTATATGGTCATTGTCTATTTGATACGAGTCTGAGAATTTGAGTGTATTGGGTCAGTGTACAAAATTTTTGTTTCTGAAAATATAGAGAACGTGTAGGCTTTGTTTTTTAATCTACTTTCGAGTATTAAAGTGTTAGTGTAGCAATAGTTTAAAGTTGAATTACATTTTTTAAATATGTAATTCTTGGCTCTCTGCAATAAAATTAGAGATCTGGAAACTTAGCTCTTTAAGAAACCGCTATAAAGGTAAATTGCAGTTCAATTTTGTTAAGTGATATAATCATTGTTGGAATGGTTGTATTTACGGAACTAAGATTTAATGTCACTGCTAAAATAATTGTCAATTCATGGAACTGAAAATGTGATTGGAGCACTGCCAAATCTTTTGGTTTTTTCTTAGTAATTGAATTTAGAAGGGTCACTTCCATTCAACCTTGCAAACCCGTGTCTTTAGAACTCACATGGTTGCAATCATTGGTTTTGCCAATCTAGAAAGCGACTTGGGATTTTGCATAGTTGTTTTTAAAAATATGTATGAGCATCAAATTCAAGCTTGCATTAAGATCTTCTATATTACAGGATTAGAGCGAGTCCATTCAGGATTATGGATATAGTAAAACTCTAGTGAAGAGGAGTGATGATCATTTAGAGGGAATAATTATGGTTTCTAAAACTAATATTAATTAGAGTAATACTCTTTTAGGAATAATGTTCAAGGATTAAACATCAAATAATTTAGGATATCTATTTACTATAGTAAATGAGATAATATATATATGATACTCCTTGAGAACTCTAAACTATAAACTTATTTATGCTTTTAAGAGTGAAACTAAGATGGGGAGTATGCTGTTTTGAAAACCTAAGATTTTTGGTGCCTATGATTTGACGACTTCAACAAGTGTTATACGATAACGATGCAATTGATATATGACAACTTATGTCGGAGATAAGATAAGAGTTAATTGCAGAAATCCTAGATAGAGATTGTGTAATCATGTTAGGTATGATTAATGTTGTTTTATAGTTTTGGAATCACGATTCAACTTTTACCAATTAAGATTTATGTTGACATTGTGTTAGAGTTATGAATTAAATAATATTTGTGAGTCTAAACTTAGAACAAATTTGATAATTTCCGTTAAGATCAACATGTGCATTGTATGAAAAGTTGGTACTTTCTGGCATTAGAACATAATGTGTGGATTCATCATAGGCGTGTTAAATAAAATTTTTGTTATGCTTCATGATAAATGTTATAAGATGTTATTGCTCAGTTCACATAAATGATGCTTAAATGATTGTTAAATCGTAGTAGATTATTATACTCAGTGTTTAAAGAATTTATGATGGGTATTGTTGTTGATTTAGTCACGAAATTCAGAGTATGATTATGGTTAAGGGAACTAGACATCTCCTTGTTCTTCAGAATAGTCGCCATTCCTAAGACCTTAAATGGTCAAAATCAATAGGATGAATCTTGGACTTGAGTGTTGATTATGTGTCTAGGAGGTTCTAATCTTGCAAGATAGGTTAGGCGGGTAGATATTTGTTGTGATCTTGATGTGATATAGTTAATCTTTAATAATAGTGATGTTTTATTAAGATTCTTGTTGTGTAGTTGTGTGATGAGATTGAATGCGTAAAATATTGATGTATGTTGTTGTCGCGTATCACTTTTCCTAACAGTTGTTTCAATATATATATATATATATATATATATATATATATATATATATATATATACTATACTCACTTATTTGATGTCATAACGAAGGGGTCGTAACATATCATATCATAGAAGGTTCAACCCTATGACATTGGACAATTATGCCTTCCACTGTGATAAATTAAATGATTATAGATATATGACTAATAAATTTTGAAATTCTCGATGCGAAAATCATGTTTAGAGGACGTCGGATGAGTAGACATCATGGTGCGGGAGGCGAGGTATGCCTCCTTTGAGTGTATCCATGCTAGAGGGATCTAACCCTTAGGGAGATAAATAGACTATTGAGGAGGAGAAGGTTACGGTGGGAGATGTGGTATGTATGATGAGATCCTTTCAGAGGATGTCAAAGGATTTGATCAGTCGTCTTGTTCAAGATGAAGGCATGACATCTATACCCAATGAGGGTTCACAACGCTCTCGAGTGGTTAGCAATAGTGTACTTAGGGAACTCGAAAGTTAAGTTCTCGAGTTCATGGGTTCCATAGATGACTTAGCCGTCGAGGTGTGGTTTGAGAACATGGCGATGTGTTTTGTACTTAATGATTACACCTCCAACATGAAATTCCACTGAGGTCTTTCAACAAAAGGGGAGTGCTCTTCTTTGGTGGAAGATGCTCCTACCTCAACTAAACATGGCCATCGAAGATGTGTCATGGGAGTTGTTCAAGGATGGGTTCCGAGAGAGGTACTTGTCTGAGGAATTCATTGATTGCCAACTTAATGAGTTCAACACCTTACGACAGGGTGGTCATATGGTGCCAGATTATGAGGCCAGGTTCATGGAGCTACTAAGCTATGCTCCACATCTGAACTTGGATAAATTAAAGGTCAAGAAGTTTGTGATCGAACTTAACTTCAACATTCGTGTGAAGGTGAGGATTCTAATGCCCCTAGCATTGCACAATGCAGTTCATAAGACCCTAATAGTTCATAAGACCCTAAGTTTTGTAATAAAGGTAGACCTTTATATCACGATCTCAGGATCTTATGACATAGTGATAGGCATGGACAAGTTAGAATCGCATGATGCGATATTTAACTCTAGAAGAAACGGTTAAGTTTGACAGTTGATTTGGGGCATATTAGAGTGATTGTAGAAAGAAACTAGGGGTTGTCTTTGATATTTATTTCTTACCTACAACTACATAAGCATATGCACAAGGGATGCAAACTATGCACAATCTTAGTGCTAAACAAAAAGGGCGATGCAGAAGGATTAGAAAACCTTCTTGTAGTGCAAGAGTTTGCAGACGTGTTTCCAGAAGAGTTACAATGTTTACCACCCGAAAGAGAGTTGGATTTTACAATAGACTTGAATCCTAGAACTGAACCGATAGCGAGAATGCCATATCGAATGTCAACACCTAAATTGCAGGAGTTGAAAATGCAATTGAGAGAATCACTAAAATGGAGACTTATATGTCCAAATGTGTCACTTTCGGGTGAGCCAGTTATTTTCCTGAGAAAGAAGGATGGATCATGGAGACTTTGTATTGACTATCATCAATTGAACGAAGCTACGATCAAGAACCAATATCCATTTCCAAGAATAGATGATTTTTTTGATGAGATGAAGGGAGTGACGATGTTTTCAAAGATTAATTTGAGATTAGGATATCATCAATTTCATATTAAGGAGGAATATATCCCTAAGACTGCATTTAAGATGAAATTCAGACACTATGAGTTACAATTTTACCGTTCAGTTGACAAATGCCCCGAGGGTGTTCATGAGTTAGATGAATGGGGTGTTCCGCAAATACTTGGACAATTTTGTTCAAGTATTTATTGATGACATACTGATTTATTCTCAAATGAAAGAAAAACATGACAAACACTTACGTTTTGTCCTACAATGTCTACAAGAAAACAAATTGTAAGGGAAACTATCGAAATGTTCTTTTTACCAATCGAAATTCATTACTTGGAATATATCATATCTGGTGAAGGTATCACTGTGGATCCATTGAAGGAAGAGGCCATTATGGAATGGTCAACACCAACAAATGTACCAGATAGCTTTATGGGTTTGGCAGGATATTACCGACGGTTCGTCGAAGGTTTTTTGAAGATGGAAAATCTGATCACAGAATTGAAAAAGAGAAACAAGAAGTTTGTTTGGACAAAGAAATGTATGGAAGCATTTCAAAATCTTAAAGAGTTTTTGAAGACAACACCAAAAATGAAAGTCTCGACATGGACAAGAAATTCTTGGTATGCACAGATGCATCCAAGGAAAGTTTAGGTGGATTTTTTATTCAAGACGGTCGAGTGATCGCTTACATTTCAAGAAAATTAAGAAAGCATGAAGAGAACTACGCAACACATGAATTTGAGTTATTAGCAATTGTATATGCCTTGAGAGTCTGGAGACATTATCTGATTGGATGAAAATTCTAATTAAAAACAGATCACGATGGATTTCAGCGTATGTTTACACACAGTTACTTGAACACACAATAAAGGCATTGGTCAAAATTACCTAATGAATATGGATTTGATATTACTTACATTAAAGGAACGTGTTAGCACCAGAAGTATCCTTCAGATTGTAGAAAAGGCAAGTCCGATACCCATCAGAGTTTTATGGTGGATGTTGGTTTTATATCGATGGGGTTCGATGGACAAAACTTAGAATCTGAATGATGTTCAACACAAAACTGGACAAGGAATGCACAAGGAAGTGATGGCCACATTAAATTCAGTTAGTAAATTGAGTTAAAGCGAGAGCAGAGGGAAGACTTAGTGAGGGGGGTGAACGAGACAACTATGGGCATCAAGCCTTCCAGTAGCTCGGGGAGGAAACGTTCAAACTCAAGAGCAATCTAGAGCCCAAGCTCAGACACTGAAATATGCCCAAATGATATAGTTACAGTTACAGAATGATCAAACCTCCATCATCCTGCAATTGCAATAGCTCGACTGGACTTCCATGCCTGAGCCATTCAATGCAAGAAGGAAAAGATAACATAGGGAAATGAATAAAACTAACCGTGATATTGCTATAATCAAACCTCCATTACAACAACATAATGATCCTCGACTGGATCATCCATGCCCAAGTGTTTTAAAAAACTTTTACAGAAAAAATGAAAGGAACATGAAGCTGAATTCTATTAACATGAAAGTCTTAAATCGATTACATAACCAAAGAACAACTCTGGCATCACAAGCATTACAAAATTGGGAGGTCTTATCAACTAAGGACCATTACCAAATAATAGAACTCCATACATATACTCAAAAATTTCGTAAACAACAATAGACGCATGATCGAGCTTCCATGGCATTGCGTCTTCTCAGTCAGACTGCACCTGCAGTCTCCTCTGCACATGCCTTCTTCTGTCAGACGGGATCTAGGCTCTGCCAGTCCCTCTGAGTCTCCTCGGTCAGACTGCTCATGTAGCTTGCTGTCAGACACAATCTCATACTGTTTGGGCTAACAAACCTCCTTCATGGTCAGACCACTCTGACTTTCCATTCATGGGGGAGACGATGCTTCAACCACCTCCCCAGATTTCATAACTTGTTCATCGGGACCTGGACAGGTGCAAGCCCACTTGGCACCTGGAAGACATGGCGACCTTTCCTTTGCCGCCTGGAGCTTTGCTGAATTCTTTGCATTTTTTCATATAGAGGCCAAATCCAAGAAAACATCCCCGCTACAAGGATATGTGCTAACATTAGGCTCCTTGGGGGATATAGTCCTCCCTATGACCCTCCTTTGTTTCTATTGTTGTCTCTTAGCTGTATATAATTTGCAGCCACTCCGTATATCCACATACCTCGCATATATTGGACTAGCTTCATCCAATCTCTATAATTGTAACAAGGCCCAACATACTCCATCAATTCAGTTATTCCGCCGTAAAAAACCTTTATGCCATCCATGGAAAATAGCCCCAAGCCATGTAACAATGATGGAGCAATGCAATATATCCTCTCGTCTAGACAAAAATCAGTGTTTACTTGAGGAAGGTCCTTGGGTACCCATCGTTTCACTAAATGTTTGTACCTCAAGGGCACCTCGATGTCGTCTATCCTCTCAACATCATAAGAGCAGGACCCCCCTTTAGCAAGAAAAAATTCCATGCGTCTATGGAATTTTCTTCTGATCTTCTCAACTCTAGTTGCTCTCCATCTACCTGAACTTTCCTCGCTCGACGAAGA
>ML782035.1:192795-214310 GCA_009831015.1 Picea engelmannii
TGTAAAATCTCTCTGTAATCTTTTTCTTTGCATTAATAAACTGCTCCAAGTGGTCGCGTTGGCTGGGGCCGTGGATGTTTCCCCATAGGGTTTTTACCACGTGAAAACATCGGTGTGTTGATCTTTGATCTGGTTATGTGAGTCGTTACTGAAGGTGTTCATCCTCTGTTGGAATACCTGTGTTGTCGAACAATGTGCTCACTGTAGAGCGCATGAGAACCTCAGCATCTCTGGCATAACCTGTAGACCTGCTCAATCTCAATAGAAGTATCAGTAACAAAATTGGGGCAGTAATGCCACCCCAACATACATATAGATATAAATATAGAGACTGAAAGAAAACAATCAATATGCGAATGTAAAGAAAAGTACCTACCTTTACTTACCTACTGGATGGATTTTCGATGTAGTCAAATGACTAGTGTAGCCAATCCAACAATATCCCATGATACCTGCCTTTGTGCTTCATCATAAACAAAAATAGTGATAAGTCAAGCACAAAAATGTCATGAGTTAGAATATATATCATATCATCGGAAATCTCAAAGTCTAACTCATGGCGGGTGGGAGGGATAAAATGTTGCCAAGTCCATCTCTGAGGAAAGCACTCAATCCACTTCCGGAAGGGGTCATGAAAAGCTCGAGGTTCAGAACACTGACTCAAAAGGTCTACACACTAGCTACCTAGGACGTTTTCACCCTTTGAAGTCTGGGAAGGGATTGACAAGGATGTATCAGACGACTGGCAAATTCTCTAGGGAAAGTTGAAAAACTGATATGAGAAACTTAAGCTTGTAATATTCAACCAACCCTTGGATTCTAGGGTTTTCTTCAGAGGAAACTCGATGCAAAAGGTATAATTCCCAACTACACCTTTAATGATACAAAAAGGTAAGGTAATAAAATGTGGTTAGAGAAAAAGGTCATGAGAATATCTCTTTAGGAAAATAACGTTCTTACTCCTGTCAAAACTTGAGCACAACGGTGGTTGATAGTCATCTTCATAGAATAAATTAAAATGCTTAGAGGAGAAATCATCAAATTCCTCAAGGTATGACCGAAAACTATTAGGAAAGAATAGCATCAAGTCATCCTTGGGTGTTTGGGGAGCATCGGTGAAAATCTCATCTCCTTGTTGCCACTGGTCAAGAGCCTGTTGTGATAATTGCAAAGGCAACACTTGGAGATGACTCTTTATGTCATAGATAGGATCCATATCATAACCAATTGCATCCCACCTACGTCTCCCAACATGTATGAACTCATCAAAATCAACTATGTCAGTATCAGTATCATAACATGGAGGGTTCGAAACATTCAAAAACTCACCCATTTCCTCTTCTTTTCCCAAATCATAAAGTAAACAATTATCAAAATCTTGGAGAGGAGGGTAACTTACTTTTTCTTCTTATGCAGGAGCTTCGAGGACTTGGGTATCTTTAACACGCATTACTATCTTATCCTCATGAATATCCCTTTCTTCTTTCGTCTTGCAGCAAGGAAGATGCTCTTCATTCGGGGATTCCATTTCTCCATCACTCTCTGACTCATGGAATAAGGTATCGTCAAAATCCTAAAAAGGAAAGAAACTAACCTTATCGTCTTGTTGTTGTGTAGGGGGAGAAGGCTTATGAATTTCTTCATCAAGAGGAAGAGTTCATGATGATACTTTGTTATTGGGTTCCTACTCCTCAACTATTTCTTCAACAATCCCTCATCGATCTGTGGTTTGTTCCCCTTCTTCTTGGAGATCAATGACGAAGCTCTCAAGGATAAACAAATTCTCTCCATTGACAATACTTAAGGTAAAGAGACATCTTATATAAAACGAGGATATCTTCTCCTCAATCACTGCAGCCATGTAGTAAGCTTCATCGAGCGTCCTTGGGGCTATCTCATTAAGAGGGAAACTCAGGTATCCCAAAAGTGCACAAGTAAATATATGGACTAGGTATCTCTCCTCGGGATGATGACTCTCAGGAATTTGATATAGCATGTTCTCAAATCTATCCTGGAAGTCTCCGACAGTTTCATCCTCAGCTTTCTTTATATGCTCAAGATCTTTTAATAGTGCTGGGATGTCTTTTGATTGGATACCTCATCTCTCGAGAAAGGTTTTCTCAAATTGCTCCATAGTTGTGATGCTAGCATCAGGGAGGTTTTCATACCATTCTTTGGCATTGCACCAAAGAGTGGTCGATAAAAGTTTCATGACCACGTCTTCAACATAATCATTGATAGGGTAGGATAGGAACAAGTTCCAGAAATTTCTCATATGATAGTCAGCTCTTTCTCTATCACCACCACTGAATCCAGGGAGAAAATTTATGTATTCAAAGGACATTTGTTGAGGGTACCCCGGGATTTTATTCATGTCTAAAGGCTTGTAATTCCTGGGATCCCATTGTGAAGTCATTTTTGGCTTCGTCATCAGTGGAGTCGCCGGGTAGTTTTCTTGAAACTATCAAAGAAATAGGGAAAACACCCTAGTGGAGTCGCCAGGTAAGCTTGTAAGATAAGGCTCTGAGGCAAGTCTTACTGAAAATATTTGTCGTCTGAGGAGAATTGACTCAGTGTTCCCTGGCAATGGCGCCAAAATGTTATCGCACAATTTTTACCTAGGAATAAAGGCTAGAAGATAGAGGGCCAAACTGGCATAACAGGAACCTATCCCACCCAATGTCACCACAATGGGAAGGTTCTTTCTCTTTAGGGAGGTGAGGCCCAGGGGAGACGTCCCCGATGACCTGGGGTTTTGAAGAGGCTAAAGGATAATCAGACAATGACAAGTTTCCCCCTTCACAGATCACCACCAAAATAGATAGTCCGACTTAAATCCAACAAAGATAACCAAGTAGAATCCTTGCTCGAGAACAAAGCAACAATAAACGGATATATGCAGGCTTTGGTTAGTACTTCATATATATCAAAGACTATGTGATATTCAATATAACCAATTTGAAAGTAAATGTTGACGAAGTCAATGTTTACAAAATAGAAATAAAAGTAATGTCACTTCACCAACAGATACTAGAACGATATGGCATTCAATGAAACTAATCAATACTCAACTTAATTAATGCCTTTAACTACCATTCAATTGTTCATAAAATAAAACGTTGTTGCATTAAGGTGTAATAACCAAAGATGACGTCAACAACTTAGGGTTAGTAGAGTTAGCTAGAGTTAGGGTTTAAATTCAAAATCTTTGAGAGTGTTTAGATCAAGTTCTACTTCAATGTTTGAGGTCTTAGATCAGTGCCTTAGGGTTTAATGGAGTCATAAGTGAAGGACACATAGGTTGAAGGAGGCACGATTTCAAGGACTAGAGGGAAAAGTTTTGAAGTGCTGCTAAAGTAGGGCCTCAAAATCATAATACTAGGGGAGAGAGGCTCACTCCGGTGTTGCTAAAGCAAGGCCTTGTGCTCTCTCCTCCTTCCTAGCAAAGGACTAGCTCAGATGAAGCACACAATCAAGACAACAAGGCTTAATGAGGGAGAGTGTTGCTATAGCAAGGCTCTTTCATCAAACCCTAAAAGAAAAACGGCCTTAAGTGTAGATAACCTAGGCCTGGGATGTCTTCTTCCTCTTGGATTCTAAATGGTATGGCTAGCACAGGGGAAAGAGAGACAAGGAGTGTAGCTACGGCTAGGCTCTCTTTCTCTCCTTCAATGACTAACAGTTTCTCTATCAGGGGACATGAGACAAGAACCTACTTGTGTGCTTGTCACCTAGGGTTTTGATTCAACAAAATAAATAAACATATGCAAGAAATTAGACTAAAACCATTCATTCAAGAAGTTTTGCAAAAAAATACTTACAAATCATCAAGAAATAACCATGCAAACCCTAGTTGTAACACCTTCCTTCAAGAAAAACACCATAAGATGCCAAAAATCTCTTCCTCCAAGTGCGCCTTCCTTAAATCAGCCAATAACCCAAATAGGGTGCAAAATTCAGACCTCAACAAGTGGTGAGTGAAAGATGATGATAAAATGAGGATCAAAATCCTCAATATATACTGTATCTTTGACCTAATTTTACTTTTTAGGTCATAAAAAGGTTGACAAGGCCATAATGTCAAAATCATACTTTTTTTACATTAAATGCTAAGTAAAAACCCTAATTAAGTAGAAAAGAGAGTAAAATCCCCTTCAAGGGAGGCACTAGCCCTTTCTGTGGAAAATGATACATCCATGAGCAAAACGCTAGCCCCCGAGGGGCCTCTCCAACATGCCACACTTGCCACTGTTGCCCATTCTGCCTCCAAAAGTGTCCATGAAGTTGGATGACGTCATGGTGAATATGGGGATGTCATAAGCCTTCCAAGGCTAATGTTCCACTAAAAAGGGGTCATTCCCCCTAGGTCTAGTCCTACCAGAGTGTCTCTGGTGGAACGTCCTCTTCCTCTCAGGTGAAAAACCCATGATCAAGCTTTGTCCTATCTCTGCCCCCTAATGGGGTCTCATCATCCATCTGGTGGGCTCTTCAGCCCCATGGAGGTCCGAACTGGTCATCTCCCCATGTGTAGCGATCCAAATAGTACCTGTCCGTCGGGCATGGTCTTGCACATCAAAAGCGATGCCCTCCATGGGCTCATCAGTCACAAGGATCATAGAAATATCAATCACATCTCATCATCAATATTATTAAACATATGCATAAAACCCCTAATACATCAGTCAATAGCTCAAAGACATTACAAAAAACTGCAATACAAGATTGGAGAAAAGGACAAGGCATCCTATTGGGCTAGTGCCCACAAGAAAAGGAAATTTTCCAGAAATATCTCATCCAAGCCATGTAATTGAGGTGATGTGGTTAGGGGATGTCCAAACATGTGGGTGCAGTGAGGGCCAATGATGCATAAGTGTTACCCGTGGGTGCCTTTGTAGAAGGTGATTTGTACTTGTCATGGATGCATTTTTTCCAAGCCCATTCTTGCCTTTATTCTTTTTATTCTTGTTTTATTCTTTTATTTTCTTTTTTTTTTGTTCAAGAACTTACCAAGGGACACTGCCTTGGCATGGTGACCAGAGCTGACAGTGTTACCCACAAGTACTTTCACAGAGATGAGAAGGTTGGCTCGTGATGAGACCCCCTTTACCTTGGCCATGCAACCAAAGGTCACTACCCTGGCGTGGTAACCAAACGGTGGCAATGTCATATTGTTAGGTACCCATGGACCTAATAGGTTTGCTCGTGATGAGACCCCCTATCCTCTAACTAGGTCTTGTTTTGTTATTTTCCGGGTCCCTCTTGTTTTTTGCTGAGAGGATTTTTACTGCCTTCTCGAGGATCCATGGGCGAAGCATCTTGAGGTTTTATTTCTAGGATTTTGTCTTTTACTAACTGCTTTTACCTTCTGGGCCTTTAGCCCCTTCTTCCCATGAGATAAGGTGCATTCCTGAAATAGGTCAACCCAATGCTCGGAAAAGGGGAATGGGATAAATGAGCAGGAGATAAGATGAAATAGTGGTGCTATGATGGGAGAGGACGATGGCTTTTCAGAAATTCCCCCAGTGGAAAACCAAGACCTATGGGCACATGCTTTCTAGGGCACCCTGTCAATTTCCCCAAGCATGGTCAAGTGGGCTAATGTAATATCCAAGCAATTGTTAGAGATAAAAGGAATTAGATGCATATATTTAAAAGGTTTCAATGATCAAAAGTGACACATACCATGATACCTAGACCAATTACCTCATGGAGCAAGAACCTCTTCTAATATAGGATCAAGCCGATGGTGATGGATGATGTTGCTGCTAACAAGAAAAAAGATGATGAATGAAGAAAAGGCGGGGCCACCAGGGCCATGCTCAGGTCAATCTTTCTCTCGACACTACATGTCTAGGACCTGTGGGCCTCGAGACATGATCTCCTAGTTATCCCTAAAAAGTGGGGATAACAGATACCATATTGGGATTGCCAAAACCATATTAGGAAGGGTGAGCATTGCGGCTACCTAAAAATCTTGTACGTCCGGTGGGGGGTAAAAGAAAGGGATTTGGGTAATGGATTGGGGGACTGTTTCTCAAACCGAGGTGTGGCCTTGGGGGAGGGGAAGATCATGAACAGGTAGAGCTGAACATGTTCCGGGGGATTCCTGAGGGAGAAGTTATGTGACTAGTGGGACATTAGGGATAAATGAGGCCTTGGTGGGATGGAGAGTATCTTTAGTTTTCGTTCTGTTGGTGGAGATGACACATACTTGTGTTGAGGGATGGATGAGCGATGGTTCTCCATGGTATGTCCCTAGCAAGGATGGGTCCTTAAAAATTCTAGGGCCCATCTTAATGAGTGGATAGACATCCAGATTAGTGTGGACAAAAGGGAGGATGTTGTCGATTTTGGATGAAGGGTTAGGCTCATAATGTGATACTTGATCGATGGTAATGATCTTTCCATTATGGGGAAACATCATGGTTCAGAACACAGAAGAGGCTACTGCCTTCAAAGCATAGATGTAGCTACGACCAAACAAAATATTGTAATCGAGTGGGGCATCGATATCCTCAATGTCGATAAGAATGGTTTTGCCCCCGAGTTCGATGGGGACATTTTGGAAGAGCCCTTCGAGAGAAGATGGTCGTCCATCATAAGCTCTCAAGGTTATGGAAAATGGTATGAGCTCAAGGGAGCCAAGTTTCTACCATATGGATTTGGACATGATACAAGTAGATGCTCCTTCATTGATGATGCATCGATGGAATGTGATGTTCCGAATTTTAACTGGTATTTGAAAAGTGACAAGAGCGGGGAGGTGAGGTTCTCCGCTGTCAAGATCAAATGTGATGAGTCGGGGTATCAACAGGGTTGACTACCCCCAGGGAAGAAAGTAATGACTTATGTTGAGTGGGACAAGTTTGAAGGACTTCTAAGACTAACATGGCGGTGAGGGATTGTGCCAAGTCGTCTACCAGACTATAGTTGTGGGCCGCCCTAGCCTAAGGGTTGGTGACATTTCTTCGTAATGGGATGTGAGGGATGCAAAGAGGTGTTTCAATATTAGGGTGTTGAATCATCAAGGGTGGTCCTGAGGTGACGGGGGTTTCTTATAAGGTAGTGGAAGTTGTTAACGCTCTGTAAATTCCCAAAGGTTGTCAGGAAAGAAGAAATCTACGAGACGTAACTTTATCCAACCACTTCGAAACTGGAATCTAGCCCTACCAGCTTCAGAGAGGGATCTCTCTGTATGTTTTAGCTATGTTTTAATTTTAAGATATTAGGCTAGTTATATAAAATAAGATTGACTGGTTTGTTGTTTTTGTTGAGTTGGATGAAGGGGCTTTACGCATCCATTGGGCTATGGAGTTTGTGTTATGAAGATAGAAATCTAAACCAGAAACAAAAGATTATTTTCATAGGGAAAGATAATGCATTCGTTGGATTCTTTTAGCGGTAAAATGATGAATAGCAGAAAAGATGAGAAATCAATTAAAGCAAAGAAGCATTTAAGAATTTCTTCACTGTAATATCAGAAGATGAACATTAAAATATTACAAAGTCTGAAACAGGGTATACAAAGATAAATCCTGCAACATGCATTACTTTTAAAAGATTTAGATTATAAAACAATATGACAACCGAGCAAGAAAAACATTCAACATAGAAAAGAAAACATCACCAATGAATAATACGCGAGAATCCTGTGAAAACATCTCTTTGTATTAATGGAAGATCTCTTGATAAAATTACAGTCTTGTATCTTGCAGGGCATAAAGATCGACCCTCAGTGCTTCAAAGTTTGAAGTATTTATAATCAAAATTACATATGACCTTGTCATTAAAGATCAGGACGTGGCAAGTCTAAATTTAGCTAACTAACTTAACAAGATGCAAAAATTTAGGAAACTGCTTGATGATGTGTTGAAACTTCATGCTGATTTCTGGGGTGAACCATTGGTGAGGCCTCTGCACGACCTCGTCTGAATGGATAGCTGACTAGGCTTGGACACCTCATCAACTACTCGATCAGATTGCAAAGATCTTCCCATCGAAGGTGACTGGGAACGCTGACTTTGAGTAATCTTCGGTATACTTTATCCATCTCTGTGTACTTGGCAAAAGTTGGCTTGATGATGAAGATGTACCAGATCTCATGCTGTATACTGATGTCCAACTGTAAAGCATCTAAGAATGCCTTTCCCGTGATACTGCCTTGTATTCCTGAGAATTTTGAGCTATCCTTAGCCATAGTGGCTAGTTTCTTTTTGTAATCGGCAAGTGTCATTAACTTGTCATTTATAACTCTCATACCAGGAAGGCCTTTCTTCTGCAGAGCTTCGATCTTGCTGAAAAATATTTGCACTCCTGCATCCATGGTCTGGACCTTTTCCTCCAGCTGTAGCATCAGTCATCTCTTGTTCAGGACCCTCTTGACCTCAAGGATGGTCTCTGTCCTATCTTCTATCTTCAACTCCTCTAGCTCCTCTCTGATTTTGGAATTCAGAAATTTGATGATCTCAGCAGCTTCTATGGGCATCTCTCCCAGTTCTTCTATTATCTTTTCAATAGCTTGCTAACTTCTTTGCACCAGCTCGTTTTTCTCGACATGATTTGTATCATTGGCCATATTTCATTCATGGACTTGGTGATGTCCATCCAGACACTTTCCTTGACCTCGACAAGTGTTTTGCCTGCCACTGTTTTCTTCTGAAGCTATTGCAATTCCTGTTTGAGCTGGTCTGATGTTTGTTTTTCTTTGGAGTAGCTAGTTTGGTAAGAAGACTTGAGCTCCTGAAGGTTCTCAATCTCCTTTTTGAGTCTGCTAATCTCCGTCTCTTGCAAATTCATTTCTTCCATGGATTTGGTTAGTTCAACAGTATTCTCCAGGGCTGCCAGTGGATTTGCAGAGGGAATTTCTGCTACAGACATTGTACTCACTCCTGTGAGTTGAAATGAGCTCAGTGGAATGACCTCCATGGGCTTTGACTGCTCCTTCTCTTTCACTAGTTTTTCCAATTCCGCTTCCATTTCCTTCAACTGTGCATTCTGCTCCATGATGAGCTTGAGCATCTCATCCTTTTCCCCTTCCATCTTCGTTATTTCCTTTGCTTGTGAATCTTCTGTTGGTGGCAGTTTCAACCATTTCCTCAGAGATGCTATATCAACATTTTTCTTTTTGAGCATTTCCTCGACCTCTTTCACATTCGAGGGATCATATCCGATATTGAGGACTAGTTCCTCCAACGTCTTAATCCTGTTATCCTTGGCAAAGGATGATATTTTTTCTAACTTCAGCTGCGTCTGAATGTTGTTCAGAGATACTTGTAACTTGGAGGCAGTAGTAGAAGCATGTGCCAATGTGGAGAAAACCATTTCTTCAGTTTGCCTGTGCAGATCCATTTAATCAGTTGGATGCACATCTTTAGTCTGAAATTCAAATGTTTCCCTCTTGTAATCAATGATTACTTTTGGGTCTAGCACCTGTGCTTGTAGAAACGCCATGTGCATTCTACCCTTCTCAGTGTTGAATGCAGATAATAGTCTGTGTTGTGCAGTTGATGTTTGCTTCCAGAACTGGGCACACGTGCTGCTGGTCAGCGTTTGAGTTTTCTTTTTTATCAGATCATACTTCTCAAAAATACTCAATTTCGGTCCTATTTTGCTCAGCTGGTTGACTGGTAGAGTATCTGTAGGCTTCTTGGGAAAAAATGTAGTCATGATTTGTTTGTTGCTTGTACTAAGGAACAACTAATCAACCTCCATAGTTGCAGTGGATTGAATTCCCTTTACACCATCCATGTCAGGTGCCTAACTGGTTTTTGGCCTCTTGGTATGTAGTTGGAATTCTTCGGATGATACTTCAGTGATGGAAGGTGAAATTTCTTGCCTGGGCCTTTTCTCCTTTGGAGCCTGTGGTGTAGTCATTTGTGGGACAGTGACCGAAAGGTCCTGCTGTTCTGTCTCAACCAAAGTGTTTGGCTCCCATTCTGTCTGGTTAGAGAACTTCTCTATCTTAGGCCTGGATGTGTGGACATATGGGATATTCTTATTCTTAACTCTCATCTCTGAAATTATTCCGTAGGGGTCATAGTTCCATATGAAGCTAGCAAAAAACTTCATTTCTTTAAGCAATCTGTCTGCAGATGAAAGACCAAATCTGCCCTTTGATTTTGAGTTGCTGCTTCTTCTTTAGAGACACAAAATGTATGTCATATGAATTGATCATTTGTCTTATGTATTCCAGGGAAAATATCCTCACGGGCAAATACTTGGGCAACTTGTATGGAGCCAATTTTCACCCATACACTCTAATCTTTGTGTGGTCCTGGTACAGGTACCAGACTCTTTTTTTTGCAATATCCGAGAGGTGTAGGATCCTCTGAATTTCCTCGTTTATTCTCGACTCGGGTTTTCCAATGAGCATGCTCACCACGAGATGGTTGAACTGCTCGATAAATTGTTTGAAGATGAATTCCATAGAGTTGTGTCTGAGCAGCGAAGTCCACACTGTCACCGCCTGTGGCCTTCCATCCTTGTCCATCTTCTGCATTGAAAAGGAGAATTTGTTCGCTTGAAAGAATAGGAACATGTAAGCCAATATTGAGGAATACTGGAACATGCCTTCTGTGGCGAAATTTGAGAATTGATCATGAATGTTGTCTGCTAGGAAGGCACTGTAGTCGAACTGAGTGGTGGGTTTCTCATCTGTGGAGAAGATGGATAGAAAACCCAATGTGGGTTCATTCACCCACTGATCCGAAAAATACTCGAGGAGGGCACAGAGTGACGAGATTACCTAGTTTCCCTTCACTGAGAACAGGGATGAAGGATATAGGGGATTTGTAGTGGGGAGATGAGCGGCCTGTGGGAGAAAAAGATCGAAAATCTGAGCTCTTTGGGGGAAAGATAATTTCTAATACAGTTCTGTGATAATTTCAAGATTGAACGGTGAGACAGATTCGGCTCTGGATATCTAAATCACATGGTCAATGGTTTCAGGTGTAATGAGGAAAAAAATTTCTCCTGATGAAGAAACCACAACTCTCTGGTTGGGAAGGTAATGAGCTTGGAATTTGAGGGCGAATTAGGGGAAATGGTGAACCTGGGGGAAAAGATACAGGGGAAGGTTTGACTCCCAGAGCCCAATTTCGTCGCTCTGGTCAAGGAAAACCTCTTTTAGCCATGACTGCAAGTCCACGAAGTCGAACTCGCATCTGGTGTCTGCGATTAAATGGTCTTTGTCAGCCAGATAGATCCTGTCGAGGTCGACATGGGGTAGGAGGAAAGGATTTTCCTCAGCTTCTGTTCTCTTTGATTTTGGCGCCATCGCTGTAAAAGTACCTGCAAATAAAACAATCGTTAGTGGGGATGATGGTGGCTTTGGACAGTTGACTGTAACAGAGAGGAAAATGGGGGAAAAATTCTCTGGTGCGGAGACAGGGTAAATGACGAGGGAATGAAGGGTGAAGGTAGTTTTGAGCAAACAGATACTCGTTGGGCGCGGGAGACAGGTTAGCAAGTTAACAGATAGGTTAGCCAATAATAAATGGCGAACGGGTCGTTTAGAGCATGATATGGCAGGTGAAAATGACTGAAGAATACGACTGATCGACGTGGCAGGAGTTGATTGGGGAGTAACCATGGTGAGAGGACTTGTAAAGGGTGAACAAGGGGAATGGACTGAAAAAGTAATGAGACGTGACCTCTAGGGGAAAAACGTGGATAATGACGTCATGGGGTGACAAGGTATGTCAGACCTTGGGAGGCGGTGGGAGTCTGACCCAATAGATTCCTGCCATGTAGATGAAAAGGGGCCCACCAGAAAACATTGCATTCCAGACCCCCCCCCCCTCTCCGTTAAAGACATATCAATCGAGGGGGGGGGGTCCGAAAAACAACATGAACCGTTGATTTGGGCGCTTTCTTCTTAACTGTAGATATGTGCACAATGTTTAGACTTCATTTCAGACCCTGCCCGACCATTAAAAGTAGAACGGTCGGGGGGGTTCGGAATCCAATCTAGGCCGTGGATCTAGGTTCTGACTCCTGAGCCATTCAGATGTGCGCCTTTGCTATCTCTGATTCCGGACCCCCCCCCACCGTTAAAGGTAGAATAGTCGGGGGGGGGTCTGGAAAGACTTGTCAACCGTAGATCTGGGCGCCCGCTCTCCAGCCGTTCATCTATGCGTTGTGCTTAACTGTGAGTGCGAAGGCATATGAGCTCCGAAAAACTTAGGATAAGTGCATATTGTGGGGTTTCCCAAGCTTTTCCATGTTTTTATCACCAAGGGGTCAGACATCAAACCTTTTTAAACCTCAAAGATATGGTTCAACATTGATCGTCATGCTTCTTTTATTGAGATAAAGAAAACTAACCTATGCTCTAACCTAATTACCTATGACAATTATTCCAGATTAAACTGTTGGACTAAGAAATTACTCTATCCTGGGGTTATCTAACTAAGATTAGGCAGTTTGGTCAGATTTATTCATTAACTAACGTAAATCACTTGGCTAAGATTAAACAGTTTAGCCAAGCTTATTCACTACTCCTATCAGCATCAATTTAAAAGAACTTGGCCATGCTTGAACGTTATGGATTAAATCATTGTTATTGCATGGGGCTCTATTGAATTTCTTTTATGCCCTCTTTTATTCATTTTCTTTTTCTTTTTCTTTTTCTTTTCTTTTCTCAAATTATTTGCAGAATGGACAATCATTTGAAAAACAAAAAAACTTAAAGAGATAACATTTCAGTCACCAATTGATCCTATAAATTATAGGGTTATAATAGTGGCTCCACCTGGGGATGGTACTCTCCTTGTGAAGTGCCAAGAATCCAGATTCTTGATGTTCTGCAAAACTTTCTCCATAGTTGACTTTGTTGCTTGATTGGTTTTATTTTTGAAAACTGGAAAACAATGTTCAGTGGCTTAGGGCCTTCTTTGCAGGCTTCAACCATCTGATCAAATTTATTTCACTCAAAAACTTGTAAACAAAATGAAAATTGTTTGTACTATGGAAAAGTGTCACTGCAGGTCCCTATTGAGGAGGTGAATAGTGCTTCAACATTCTGCCATTTACAGGTCCTCCTGGTAGATTTGTTGCATCACTGTTGTTGAGAAAGAAGGCATTATTTCCTCTGAATGATTGAATCATGTAAGGTCCCTTCCATAGACTGTCGAATTTTCCATGCTTCCCTTTATCCTCATTTCAGGCATCCCATCTCAGTACTAAGTCACCTAGCTCAAAGTCATCTTCTTTAGTTCTTTTGTCAAAGATCTTCTTAATGCTTTCTTGGACAACATGAGTTTTGTTGTATACTTCTTCTCTGGATTGTTGCAAGTGGATCATCTGGTTTATCCTTCCTTGGGAGTCGTTCTGCTCGGCTTGCATCTCTTGCAGCAATTTCATGAAAGGAACTCCTAAGGAAGTGGGAAAAATTGCTTCAGTGCCATAGACTAGTTGATATGGTGACATACAAATTGACCTCTTGGTGGTTAGTCTGTCGGCTCATAGTGCAAAAACCAACTTGTTATGCCATGATTTTTTGTTTTCTTGCAAAGTCTTCTTAATAATGTTCACCAGGGTCTTATTGGATGACTCTGCCAACCCATTTCCCTGAGGGTAATAAGTTGTGGAATGACCCAAACCAATATGATATTGGTTGCAAAAGTATATGAGCTTCTTAGATTGGAAAGTAGCTGCATTGCCAGTTATAATCTTTCTAGGACATCCAAAACGAGACAAGATATTATTTTCAAGAAATTTAATAATGACAGAATCATTAGCTTGCTTGCTTGGTACAACTTTGATCCATTTTGTGAAATAGTCTGTGGCAGTAAGAATCCACCTGTGCTGGCCAGAAGAGGGAGGATGTATTTCTCCAATAAAGTCTAATCCCCATTGCTGGAAAGGATCTTCAACAGAGATTGGTTTCAGGAGCAAAGGAAGAAGCTTCTTTTTTCCCTCGAAAACCTGACATTTATGACACGAAGTCACTTTCTGATGCACATCAGTGAACAACGTAGGCCAATAGAACCCAGCTCTGAGAATTTTGTTAGCTGTGGTCTTCCATCTCAGATGATCACCACAGTCCCCTGCATGAAAATCCTGCAATACTTTGTCAGCTTCATCTTTTAACAGACAATTCAACAAAATACCTCCAGGATCCTTCCAGTATAGATTGCTTTCTAGAATGCAAAATTTTAATGCTTTCAATTTCAAAAACCTAGTTTTAGTTTTGGTTAGAACAGGGGGAGCTTGTAAGTTATGAAAAACAAATATCAGGTCTGCGTGCCATGGAGATTTTAGAAATACCTCTTTCATGCTTGGAGTCGCCTACTCTCCCTGTTCATCTACTGCAGCTAAGAAATTAATATCAAGAGCATGGAAATTGGATTCAACCATTAACTTTGCTATACCTTGACCTTCAATCAGTTTAGTAGGCTTAATCTCTATGTCATACTCCAGAATGATAGCAATCCATTTTCCTCTTCATCCATCTGTATTGTCCTAAGTTAAAATGTCCTTTACTACTGTGTTCGGGACATATGCTATGGTGTGAGAATGGAGAATATATACTCTAAAATCCTTTATGGCTTTTACCAGGGAAAAATCTTGTTTCTCCATTATTTTATAATTCAAAGAAGCATCTCTTAATGATTTACTGAAAAAGGCTATGGGCTGTTCATACCGTTCGTTGTTTTTCTGTAGTAATACTGCTGCAATGGTATGTTCAGAAGCGAAAGAAAAAAAGTAAAAATCTTTGGTGAAATCAGGACGGATCAAGACTGGAGCCTGTGTGAGTGCATGTTTAACTTGTTCAAAATATTGTTTAGATTTAGTGTACCATTTTATTTTTGTGTCCTTTTTTAACATGTTTGTGATGTTCCTGAGAAGCTCGGCCAGGTTAGGTATGAATCTTCTCAGAAAATTTATTTTATCAATGAAAGAATGTAACTCCTTGATATTCCTTGGGTGTTCTAATTTCTGAATGGATTCTATTCTACTGGGATCTATCTTAATTCCGTCCTTAGAGATTATGTTCCCCAACAATTTACCTTCCTCTAATCCGAAAAGGATTTTCTTAGGATTCAGAGAAATCCCAAATTTCCTGCATTTCTCAAATACTCGTCTGAGATGTCTTAAGTGCTCGTCATCGGATTGGGAATAAATAGTTACATCATCCAGATAAATGACAATAAATTTTCCAAGTTCTTCCACAAAAGTGATGTCCATATCTCTTTGGAAAGTGGCCCTAACGTTCATCAACCCAAAAGGCATTTTCACGTACATGAAGGTGCCCCAAGGTGTTGTGAAGGCTATTTTCTCTTGGTCATCTAGGTGAACGAGAACCTGGTTATAGCCTGAAAAACCATCCAATAAGGAGATTCTACTGGATCCAACTACCTTTTGTAAGATGTGGCCCATTTTTCGGCAATGGGTAGTTGTCCTTTAGAGAAACTTTGTTCAGGTTTCAGAAATCAATGCAAAGCCTGATTTCCTCGGACTTCTTTTGGGTTGGGACCAGATTTGAAACCCATTTTGAAAATCGCAAGGGAACTATGATTTTAGCATCATACATCTTTTTAATTTATTTTTCTATCAGGGGGAGTAACTTGGGATTGATTCTCCTAAGCTTTTGTCTAAAAGGTTTTTGATCTTCTTTTATCGGGATTCTATGTTGTATGATACTTGTGTCATAAGATTTTAAATCTTCATATCCCCAAGCAAAAACGTTTGTATATTCCTTGAAAAGTTCAATGTATTTGAGTTTCTTCTTAGGAGGTAAGGATTTATAAAGTTTTACTATCCCGGGCTTCTCTTTTGTCCCTATGTTAACGTCTTCAACCTCTTTACCACTGGCTTCAATTTTTGGTTTTTTAGCTACATCATTAAAATCACAAAGGTCTTTTAAAGGAACTAAACCCCTAGGTAAAACATTACTCTTCAAATGCAAAATGTAAGATTATATCTCGTCTTCACCTAACTCTCCTGAATCTATCTTATTTACACTATCATTTCCAAAATCAGATTTATTTACATTTTCATCCTCGTTTTCTAAGTCTATGTTTGTATACTCGAAATCATTTTTGCATTGTAGAAAATCTTCAATTTGGTCATCGTTCCCAAATACCTACCAGTATCTGATGTTGTCTGGGACAGTTGGTCTGCACTTCACCTCCACCGTGTATGGACTAGTGGAACAAAAAGGTATCTTGCATGTAGTTGCTGACGTAGCTAAACCATCTGCTAAAATATTTTGTCCCCTGGGCATAACCTGTAAATCAACTTCAGTAAAACATTTAAGGGCATCCAAAACAACATTCCTATAATCTCTAAGACGGGGATGTTTTGCTGCATACTCACCTTTGATTTGTTTGATAATTAATTCAGAATCGCCTCTTACCATGATTTGTTTGGAACCAACTTTCTTTAGAAGTTTCAGACCGAGCATCAAAGCTTCGTACTCAGCAATGTTGTTAGTGCATTGAAAATTTAATTTGTAAGAATGGTTTTCCGAATACCTGGATTTGTGATTGTGCAACCAAACTCCTGCTCCAACTCCTTCTTTGCTTACAACTCCATCGAAGTCCATGCTCCAAAAATCTACTGGCAATTCTTCACTTATCACATTTTTCTTTCTTTCTGCCTCAACGATTTCTTGGCCTTCTTTCGGATCAAGTGTATTTTCTTCCAGTTGAGCGATTTTCTCTCCTATATCGCCATTGTTATATAGGATGAAATAATCTAAGTTGGAGTGTGCAGAGTACAGAGGATAGTTATGTGGATTTTCTTGGCTGTTGACCATATATTTCATCAACGTTTCTCTGTACAATCTTATCTGTTGTCTGAATACTAGGATGGTGGCATACGACATATCCAACTTCAAAGTACCTTTCAACTTGGCCTCCCAAGACCTAGACAACAACATGCCATATTTGGGGGAATGTTTGCGACCACAACATCCATAACCATGCTTTTTGCCGGAATCTGAACTAGAGTGATACATAAGTCCTTGATCAATCCAACACATCTGACTTTGCTGGAGTCAAAAGAGTGTAAGTCCTTGTAAGGTCTGGTGACCTCGAGTTCCAGTTTTTCCATCACTGCTTTAGGCATCAAGTTATGGGAAACACCTGAATCTAACATAGCATTATGCATAATCAAGTCATGTATATTAAGGCTGATGTAAAAAGGAGTGACAACAACATTGTCAGTCTGACCATCAACTTCAGGGCCAAAAAGGAGTTCAGGTTGATCGCCGGTAAGATTTACAGTGTCCGAATGATTCGTTGATCCAACAGTTAAGGCCATCGTGCCTATATCAGGTTCAATGCTCATCGCTTTGATTACCTATGATTGGTAAGCGTCCTTACTCATCAACTCAGAAAGGGGAATGGGAATTTTCACTTTGGCTAATTCCCCTTCGAGGCTGAAAGGAGTAGGTGCCCTGCTTTGGCTCAACAATTATGATTTGTCCACCCTAGTCTTCTGGGCATAATTATTTGGTGGGTTGGTTGATGAAACCTCAATCTGCGTGGATCTTTGTAAAATGGTAAGGTTTCTTTTTTCTGGAGCTTCAGCATTACCTTTCTCATGGATCTTCTTGGTAGGAGGCTCAGGGGCTTTCTTGGTTTCGACCACTTTCTTTGTTTCAGTTACCTTTTTTGGGGAACTTTCATCCGTCTTCTTACTTCACAAATTGTATTGCCTATGTACCTCCATAATGGCATTTTCAAAGGCCTGTTGTTTAGTCTCTTCAGCTTCTTCGCTCACCTGTGTTTGAGAAAGAAGGAAAAGTTATTTCCTGAGTGAGGAAAATAGCTTCGTTATCGTGAATACCCATGAGGTTTATGTGTGTGTCCTCCAATTCTTCAATTACCTCTTCTCCTTCATCGGCATAATTTTCCTGTAGGGGTGGTCTGATCTATTGATCAGGACCCCTTTGTTCACTTTGATCCTTGGCATCTCTCTGCCTAATTTGAGGAGGATTTCTTCTGAAGTTAGGATTCCGAATTTGTGGAGCAGGTTGATTTTCTCTAGGAGGATTTCTTTTGGATACAGTAAGTCTCTCCATCATCCTTTCCATTGCTCTAGCTAAGGAATCCAACTTGGCGTCAGAAGAAGATGTAGAAGGTTATTCTTTAATCGTGACTCTCCTTTCGGTCCTCTACCGTGCCCTTTTAGCCAATAGGTTGGCCTCCATACTTATTGTGCTTTTCTACATGTCCTCCAGGGTGGTGGAATTTCTTTCCCTTAATTGATATGACATATCAGCGTCGAAACTGTCAGGGAATTTAATAAGTGCTAAACCTTGTGGGGGTTTAATATTAGTTGGAATTGCATTGTACAGATTATTGAAGCGGGTGCAGTAGTCTTGAACTGTCTCACCTTGATTCCTTCTAATGTTTTCGTATTTTGACAAGATTTGGAGAGTATTTTTCTTTACCTCCCATCTGTCTAGAAAACTTCTTTGAAACGTTGTAAGGTTGAGCACCGAGGCAACACATAAACCTTTGTACCATTTCTTAACGTCACCGGTCAAACTCTGCACAAACAATCTCATTTGAATGTCAGTTTCATCTACTTCCTGCAGATCAAAATAGTCATTCATTTTATCAACGTGTTGTTGTGCGCTCAAGGGCCCTGTTCCATCAAATTGTGGAAGTCTCGTTTGATAATCCTGGGGCATAGCATGTAGAGGTGCGGCCAACACCAAGGGAGCATATATGGCTGCCATGATAGGTGGAGGAGGCGGGACAACAATTTGTATTACAGGTGGGGCAGTGACAGAAGATGAGGAGGAGGAGGGGCTTGCTAGCACAGAGTGAGCGGTTTGAGGTTTTGTAGTGGGAGATAGTATTTCAGGGGGTCTGGGGTTGTAGGATTTTTGGGTCTAAAATGATTTCAGTTACAAAGATATCCGATTTTGTTCTAAACATGCTTTGCTCGAAATTGGTGTCAAAGTCAAGATATTGAAGGGTAACGAGTTCCTTTGGGAGGGAAAAGGACTTGTTGAGGAGACTATGACTCCTTGAACCTTATGTAACTGTCTTCTTTCTAAGTAATTGTTCTGGATTATCAGTTGCTATTGTGGGTTCTGGGTCTAAGTGAGATCGAGTATAAACTCTTTTAGGAGCTAGATTTTTCTAATTTTATATATTTTTTAGTTTTATGAGTCCGAAATTAATATGCACAAGATTTTAACAACCTCTAAACATTATTTATTTCTTAGATTTACTATTTGTTCAAAAACAAAGTCTGCTTCTAGGGAAAAAGAAAAAGTGGGTTTGAAAGTTTGTTCAGTTCCCCAGTGAGGTCGCCACTATGTTAACGCTCTGTAAATTCCCAGAGGTTGTCAGGAAAGAAGAAATCTACGAGAGGTAACTTTATCCAACCACTTCGAAACTTGAATCTAGCCCTACCAGCTTCAGAGAGGGATCTCTCTGTATGTTTTAGCTATGTTTTAATTTTAAGATATTAGGCTAGTTATATAAAATAAGATTGACTGGTTTGTTGTTTTTGTTGAGTTGGTTGTGTTATCCCCGATATCTAGGGATAACTAGGAGATAATGTCTCGAGGCCCACAGGTCCTAGACATGAAGTACCGAGAGCAGGATTGACCTGAGCATGGCCCTGGAGGGCCCATTCTTCTTCTTCTTCACGAGACTTGTCCTGTCAGCAACAACAACTTCCATCACCATCGGCTTGGACTTGCATCAGAGAGGACTCTTGCTCCATGAGGTAATTGGTCYGAGGTATCATGGTATGTGTCATGTTTGATCATTATAACCTTCTTATATATGCATTAGGTTCCTTTCATTTCTGATGACTGCTTGGATCTTACACTAATCCACTTGACCATTGCTGGGGTGATTGATGGGGTGACTTAGCAAGCTTGCATTCATGGGTTTTGGTTAGCCACCAAAGGGGATTTGCAGAGCCATCGTCTGCTCCCACCATTATATCATTTTACATCTTATCTCCCATTCATCCATCCCATTCCCTTAGTCTGACCATTAGGATGACCTTTTGGGGTTACACTTTGTCTTGTGGGAAGAAGGGGCTAAAGGCCCAGGGGATAAAAGTAGCTGGTAAAAGATAAAATCCATAAGAAATGAAACCTAGAGACGCTTCGCCCAGGGATCCCCGAGAAGGCAATAAAAGGCCTCTCAATAAGAAACTAAAGGGACCCTAAGAAAAATAATAAAACAAGACCTAACCAAGAGGATGGGAGGTCTCATCATGAGCCGACCCATTATTTTCATAGGTATCCAGCAGTATGACATTGCCATTATCTGGTCACCACGCCAGGGTAGTGACCTTTGGTTACATGGCCAAGGGAAAGGGGATCTCATCACGAGCTAGCCTTATCATCTCTGTGAAGATACCAGTGGGTAACACTGTCAACTTTGGTCACCATGCCAAGGCAGCGTCCTCTGGTCAGACCTTGAAGTAAAAAAGAAAGAAAAGAAATAAAGGAAAATAAAGGCAATAAAGGGCTTAGAAAAAATGCATCCATGACGGGTACAACTCGCCTCCTACAAAGGCACCCACAAACAACACCTGCCCTTGGTCTTACTGTGACTGTACATCCCTAGACCACTCACCTCATAAAAACATGGCTTGAATGATCTTCTGAGGAAACTTTCCATCTCTTGTGGGTATTAGCCCAATAGGTTATTCTGTTGGTCTTCTTCAAGTTTTGTATAGTAGATCTGTGTAATGTCTTTGAGCTCTTAGATGATATGCTAGGGATTTCATGCATGTATTTGATAAATTTAATGATGAAATATGATTGACATTTCTATGATCCCGAGGACTGATGAGCCCATGGATGGCGTAGTCTTTGATGTGCAGGACCATACCCGGCGGACAGGTACCAGTGGACCGATACACATGGGGATATGATTAATTCAGACCTCCATGGGGCTGAAGAGCCCATCAGATGGTTGTTGGGATGGCATAGGCAGGACAACGTTGTGATGAGCCATTGCACGAGAAAGAAGAAGGACGTCCTTAACAAGGACACTTTGGCAGAGCCCGACCTAGGGGAGATCACCCACTGCAGATGGGACGATTGCTTTTGATGGACAGGACGTCACCTGAGGCAGCTGGACGTTTTCTAGAGCATGTGGCAGTGTGCTGGGGTCATTTGGCACGTGTGGCATCTTGGAGAAGCCCTAGAAGGGCCAACGTTCTGCTTTCTGGATGTTGATCTTGCCCAAAAAGGGCCAACGTCTCCCTCAAAGGGGCCTGACGTCTCCCTTTTAAGCTCATATTGTGACATTTTTAGCATTTAATGTGAAAAATAGTGTAATATTGTTAGTCAGCCTTGTCGGCTGTTTTAATGACCTATTTTTCTAATTAAAGGTCATTTGGATGATATAAAGAGAGGACGTTTCCTCTCATTTTTATATAACACAACTCACTCTCTTGTGAGAGATACATTTTTGTCTTTTGTCTTGGTATTATTGCTCTTGGAAGTGAGGCACAACTCTTGTGGAGGATTGTTCTTGGCATGTTATGGTGTTTTCTTTCATTGGAAGGTTTACAACTAG
>ML782035.1:215384-285963 GCA_009831015.1 Picea engelmannii
TCTCCCTTGGGTTTAGCCACACTAAATAGAAAGAGCCCCCCATCGAGGTGACAGTGGGTGGGGAAGCTCCTGTTACACCAGTTTGACCCTTACCTTTCAGCTACTTGGTCTAAACTACAAACTGAGCGATAACAGGCTGAAGGGGCTTTACGCATCCATTGGGCTATGGGGTCTGTGTTATGAATATAGAAATCTAAACCAGAAACAAAAGATTCTTTTCACAGGGCAAGACAATGCATTCATTGGATTCTTTTAGCGGTAAAATGATGAATAGCAGAAAAGATGAGAAATCAATTAAAGCAAAGAAGCATTTAATAATTTCTTCACTGTAATATTAGAACATGAACATTAAAATCTTCCAAAGTCTGAAATAGGGTATACAAAGATAAATCCTACAACATGCGTTACTTTTAAAAGATTTAGATTAGAAAACAATATGACAACTGAACAAGAAAAACATTCAACATAGAAAAGAAAACATCACCAATGAATAACACGTGAGAATCCCGTGAAAACGTCTCTTTGTATTAATGGAAGATCTCTTGATAAAATTACAGTCTTGTAGCTTTCAGGGCGTAAAGATCAACCCTCAGTACTTCAAAGTTTGAAGTATTTATAATCAAAATTACATACAACAATGTTATTAAAGATCAGGACGTGGCAAGTCTAAATTTAGCTAACTAACTTAACAAGATGCAAAAATTTAGGAAACTGCTTGATGATGTGTTGAAACTTCATGTTGATTTCTGGGGTGAACCATTGGTGAGGCCTCTACACGACCTCGTCTGACTGGATAACTGACTAGGCTTGGACACCTCATCAACTACTCGATCAGATTGCAAAGCTCTTCCCATCGAAGGTGACTAGGAACGTTGACTTTGAGCAATCCTTGGTATACTTCATCCATCTCTGTGTACTTGGAAAAAGTTGGCTTGATGATGAAGATGTACCGGATCTCATGCTGTATACTGATGTCCAACTGTAAAGCATCTAAGAATGGCTTGCCCATGATACTGCCTTGTATTCCTGACAATTTTGAGCTATCCTTAGCCACAGTGGCTAGTTTCTTTTTGTAATCGACAAGCATCATTAACTTGTCATTTATAACTCTCATACCAGGAAGGCCTTTCTTCTGCAAAGCTTCGATCTTGCTGAAAAATCTTTGCACTCCTGCATCCATGGTCTGGACCTTTTCCTCCAGCTATAGCATCAGTCCTCTCTTGGTCAGGACCCTCTTGACCTCAAGGATGGTCTCTGTCCTATCTTCTATCTTCAACTCCTCTAGCTCCTCTCTGGTTTTAGAATTCAGAAATTTGATGATCTCAGTAGCTTCTGTGGGCATCTCTCCCAATTCTTCTCTTATCTTTTCAATAGCTTGTTGACTTCTTTGCACCAGCTCGTTTTTCTCGAACATGATTTGCATCATTGGCCATATTTCATTCATGGACTTGGTGATGTCCATCTAGACACTTTCCTTGACCTCGACAAGTGTTTTGCCTGCCACTGTTTGCTTCTGAAGCTATTGCAATTCCTGTTTGAGCTAGTCTGATGTCTTTTTTTCTTTGGAGTAGCTAGTTTGGTAAGAAGACTTGAGTTCCTGAAGGTTCTTAATCTCCTTTTTGAGTCTGCTAATCTTTGTCTCTTGCAAATTCATTTCTTCCATGGATTTGGCTAGTTCAACAGTCTTCTCCAAGGCTGTCAGTGGAGTTGCCGAGGGAATTTCTGCTACAGACGTTGTGCTCACTCCTGTGAGTGGAAATTCTCTCAGTGGAATGACCTCCATGGGCTTTGACTGCTCCTTCTCTTTCACTAGTTTTTCCAATTCCGCTTCCATTTCCTTCAACTGTGCATTCTGCTCCATGATGAGCTTGAACATCTCATTCTTTTCCCCTTCCATCTCCGCTACTTCCTTTGCCTATGAATCTTCTATTGGTGGAAGTTTCAACTGTTTCCTCAGAGATGCTATATTGACATTTTTCTTTTTGAGCATCTCCTCGACTGCTTTCACATTCGAGGGATCATATTCGATCTTGAGGACTAGTTCCTCCAACGTATTAATCCTGTTATCCTTGGTAAAGGATGATATTTTTTCTAACTTCAGCTGCGTCTGGACGTTGTTCAGAGATACTTGTAACTTGGAGGCAGCAGTAGAAGCATGTGCCAATGTGGAGAAAACCATTTATCCAGTTTGCCTGTGCATATCCATTTGATCAGCTGGATGCACATCTTTAGTCTGAAATTCAAATGCTTCCCTCTTGTAATCAGTGATTACTTTCAAGTCTGGCACCTATGCTTGCAGAAATGCCATGTGCATTCTACCCTTCTCAGTGTCGAATGCAGACAGTAGTCAATGTTGTGCAGTTGATGTTTTCTTCAAGAACTGAGCATACGTGTTGCTGGTCAGCGTCTGATTTTTCTTTTTGATCAGATCATACTTCTCAAAAATACTCAATTTCGGTCCTATTTTTCTCAATTGGTTGGCTGGTGGAGTATCTATAGGATTCTTGGGCAACACTTTAGTCATGATTTGTTTGATTCTTGTACTAAGGAACGACTGATCAACCTCCATAGTTGCAGTGGATTGAATTCCCTTTACACCATCCGTGTCGGGTGCCTGATTGGTTTTTGGTCTCTTGGTATGTAGTTGGAATTCTTCGGATGATACTTCAGTGACGGAGGGTGAAATGTCCTTCCTGGGCCTTTTCTCCTTTGGAGCCTGTGGTGTAGTCGTCTGTGAGACAGTGACCAAAAGGTCCTGTTGTTCTGTCTGGTTGGCGAACTTCTCTATATCAGGCCTGGATGTCTGGACATATGGGATATTCTTATTCTTAACTCTCATCTCTGAAATTATTCCACAGGGGTCATAGTGCCATATGAAGCTAGCAAAAAACTTCATTTCTTTAAGCAATCTATCTGCTTCCTCCCCGACGCCTCGGCTATTGCAGATGAAAGACCCAATCTACCCTTTGATTCTGAGTTGCTGCTTCTTCTTCAGAGACACAAAATGCATGTCATCTGAATTGATCCTTTGTCTTATGTATTCCAGGGAAAATATCCTCATGGGAAAATACTTGGGCAACTTGTATGGAGCCAATTCACACCCATACACTCTGATCTCTGTGCGGTCCTGGTACAGGTACTAGTCTCATGTTTTTGCAAGATCTGAGAGGTGTAGGATCCTCTGAATTTCCTCATTTATTCTCGGCTCGGGTCTGCCACTGAGCATGCTCACCATGGGATGGTAGAACTGCTCGATAAATTGTTTGGAGCTGAATTCCGTAGAGTTGTGTCTGAGCAGTGAAGTCCACGCTATCACTGCCTGTGGCCTTCCATCCTTGTCCATATTCTACATCTAAAAGGAGAATTTGTCCACTTGAAAGAATAGGAACATGTAAGCCAGTATTGAGGAATACTGGAACATGCCTTCTATGGCGATATTTGAGAATTTCTCATGAATGTTATCTGCCAGGAAGGTGTTGTAGTCGAACTGAGTGGTGGGTTTCTCATCTGTGGAGAAGATGGACAGAAAGCCCAATATGGGTTCATCCACCCACTGATCTGAAAAATACCCGAAGAGGGCGCAGAGTGACGAGATGACCTAGTTTCCCTTCACTGAGAACAGGGATGAAGGATACGGTGGATTTGTAGTGGGGAGTTGAGTGGCTCGTGGGAGAAAAAGCTCGAAAATATGAGCTCTTTGGAGGAAAGATAATTTCTGATATAGTTCTGTGATAATTTTAAGATTGAACGGTGAGACGGATTCGACTCTGGATATCTACATCATCTGGTCAATGGTTTCAGGTGTAATGAGGAAAATAATTTCTCCTGATGAAGAAACTATGGCTCTCTGGTTGGGAAGGTAATGAGCTTGGAATTTGAGGGCGAATTCGGGGAAATGTTGAACCTGGGGGAAAAGATACAGGGGAAGGTTTGACTCCCAGAGCCCAATTTCGTCGCTCTGGTCAAGGAAAACCTCTTTGAGCCATGACTACAAGTTCACGAAGTCAAACTCGCATTTGGTGTCTGCAATTAAATGGTCTTTGTCAGCCAGATGGATCCTGTCGAGGTCGACAGGGGGGCGGGAGGAAAGGATTTTCCTCAGCTTCTGTTCTCTTTGATTTTGGCGCCATCGATGTAAAAGTACCTGCAAATCAAACAATCGTTAGTGGGGATGATGGTGGCTTTGGAAAGTTGACTGTAACGGAGAGGAAAACAAGGAAAAAATTCTCTGGTGCGGTGACAAGGTAAATGACAAGGGAATGAAGGGTGAAGGTAGTTTTGAGCAAACAAATACCCGTTGGGCGCGAGAGACAGGTCAACAAGTTAACTGATAGGTTAGCCAATAATAAATGGCCAACGGGTCATTTAGAGCGTGACATGGCAGGTGACAATGACTAAAGAATACGACTGGGTGACGTGGTGGGAGTTGATTGGGGAGTAACCATGGTGAGAGGACTTGTAAAGGGTGAACAAGGGGAATGGATTGACAGATTAATGAGACGTGACCTCCAGGGGAAAAACGTGGATAATGACGTCATGGGGTGACAAGGTATGTCAGAAATTGGGAGGCGGTGGGAGTCTGACCCAATAGATTCCTGCCACGTAAATGAAAAGGGGCCCGCCAGAAAACATTGCATTCCAGACCCCCCCCCTCCATTAAAGATAGATCGGTCAGGGGGGGGGTCCAAAAAACAACATGAATTGTTGATTTACACGCTTTCTTCTTAACCGTAGATCTGTGCGCGATGTTTAGACTTCATTCCGGACCTCCCCCACCATTAAAAGAAGAATGGTCAAGGGGGTCCAGAATCCAATCTAGGCCGTGGATCTAGGCGCTAACTCCTAAGTCGTTCATATGTGCGCCTTTGCTATCTCTGATTCTAGACCCGCCCCCACCGTTAAAGGTAGAATGGTCGGGGGGGGGGGGTTCAGAAAGACTTGTCAAACGTAGATCTGGGTGCCCACTCTCCGACCGTTCATCTATGCATTGTGCTTAACTGTGAGCGCGAAGGCATATGAGCTCCGAAAAACTTAGGATAAGTGCATATTGTGGGTTTTCCCAAAATTTTCCATGTTTTTATCACCAAGGGGTTAGACATAAAACCTTTTTAAACCTCAAAGATATGGTTCAACATTGATCATCATGCTTGTTTTATTGAGATAAAGCAAACTACCCTATGCTCTAACCTAATTACCTATGACAGTCTAGATTAAACTGTTGGACTAAGAAATTACTCTATCTTGAGGTTATCTGACCAAGATTAGGCAGTTTGGTAAGATTTATTCACTAACTAACCTAAATCACTTGGCTAAGATTAAACAGTTTAGCCAAGCTTATTCACTACTCCTATCAACATCAATTTAAAATAACTTGGCCATGCTTGAACGGTATGGACCAAATCATTGTTATTACATGGGGCTCTATTGAATTTCTTTTATGCTCTCTTTTATTCTTTTTCTTTTCTTTTCTCAAATTATTTGCAGAATGGACAATCATTTGACAAACAAAAACACTTAAAGAGATAACATTTCAGTCACCAGTTGATCCTATAAATTATAGGGTTATAACAGGAGTATTGTCGAGGTGGGTACTATATTGACGACTACGCGTTTAGAGAAGAACTTATTCCTCACTAGTGAGGAGGATAGTTCGATCTGCAGAAGTGTCTGGGTTGTGATATGGTCCTTCCTATGGTGGGGCAGGCTGCATCTCTTGTTGGGTGTTCATCACCCCTTGGTGCGTTATGGGGTTTTGCAATACGGTCGGGGGTGGTTGTTGCACATATTATTGTGGGGCCTGCTGGGGGGTAGGCGGTGTTGGCGGACATGGTCCATTACCGGATTCGTTCACCCATTTGAAGTCTGCAATTTGAGGTCAATGATGAGTATAATGGACATACTTACCACAAAGGGCACAAGGGAAGTTTGTCCGAATATTTTTGTTGTTCTTCCCTTGGCGTTTCTTGTTATTTCCCCCTTGGGGGTTCTGGTTGCCCCTGGTAGGTTGGTTCTGGTTTCCTCCTAGTCTGGGATTATTGTTTCGGTTTTTTCCTTTTTTTTGGCATTGTTTGACTGATGGGCCGGATTAACCATATTCAGCTGCTCAAAATTTTGATATTGTTGAACGGGAGAAGGTTGAACAAAATTAACCCTAGCATGTGGTTGTCCTTGTGGTGAAATAATGGGTTGGGGAGGACCAGGAAACGGAAAGTACGGATTACACTGTAGTAATGATCTATAGGGTGCATAGGAAGGCATGGCACTTTCACTATTGCTTACGGTGTAAGCAGAGGTAGAGAGGGTACCAGAGCTTGGTTGGGCTGTTGGACGTACTATGGACCTCGATGGTGGTTCGCTGATGGGTGGAGGAAAGGTCAAGGGGTATGGTTGTTGATAAGGGGGAGGAGGATAATAAGGGGGTCCACCATATGCTAGTGGATATTGAGGTGTTCCATACATAGGTGGTTGTTGGGGGTGTGAATTGTGGTGTCTAGTGGTACCAATCAATCCATCTGCTGAGTGAGACATCCCAGGTTTGTCTTGACCAAATGGCATGGGTCTCGGAGCGTTAGGTAGTACCGTATATAAATAGAATAAATGAGCTCAAATTGTTGAGCCTTGCTGATGGATTCTTCTCCAGACTGAGGGAAGATGACGACCATGTCTTTGGCAAGGAGAGAAAAAAGGGATTTGAGAAACCAATTAAGGAATTGTTGCTTGGTGGCTTCTTCTTTGCATAGACTACGTCGCCGACACCATTCATGAATGTGGTTGGCGATGCATGTAGTAGAGATTTGTTTAAACTCTGAGAGTAGTTCAAGAACATTTTCATGATGAATTGGGAGTTGAAAGAAGGTAAAAAATTATTTGGCCAAAGATTCAAAGGTCGTATGGGACCTAGATTTTTCTTCTACATACCACTTGACCAATGGGCTAGTGAGTGTGCATTGAAATAGTCTCAATTGGATAGAGTTCTCCATAATGCTATTGGAGGAGCACCATAAATGAAAGGTCATGATATGGTTGGTTGGGTCATCTCTCGCTTTTCCTTCAAACTTGGGGATGTCTGAAGTTAGTTTGGTAGGCATTGTAGGCCATGTGGGGTCGTGCAATATAGGATCATTAGTGAGTTTAGTCAGATCTGGTATGTTGAGGAAGCCAAGTATGGCATCTGGGGTTGTGGTGGAAGATTAGTGCCAGCCATGGTGGGAATGTTTTGTGTTCCTAACCCTGAAAGAGGGTTTGTTTTGGCCATGGTGTGAGTGATGTGTGTCCTTGATCCATGAGGGGGGATAGGTGGGGTTGTACTTCCTCCTGGGGAAGAAGTGTGCCCCCCACTTCCTTGTATAGGAAAGTGGGTGGATGGTTGATCTTGGGAAGTGGACCCAGGTAAAGTAGAACCGAGCAAAGTGGATCCCAAGACAGTAGCACTCACAGGGGTGTGAGAAGGTGGAGCCGTTGAGTTGGCAAGACTAGGAACTCCCCCTAGAATGGGAGGGAGATTTAGCAAGAATCTGGAACGCTGAAGATTTTTTGGGTCCCCTATGATGTCCGACTAGCAAAGTGGATGTGTGAAAATGGTGATGAGAGTAATTAATGAACAAGAGACTTTGTATAACTTGGACCTTCACAATATATCTCACAATCATATGTAATCACAAGAACATCATACATAAATCAATTGATAAAGAAGCATACATGTGGATAGGTGGTTCTTTTCCACGTGGGAGAACAAAGAAAAACAAATGCTCATGTCCTAAAAAGACATAACGTCCTTCCTCTCAAATAGAACTGGACCTTCCAATAGCACTCAACAGTGGGGTCTGAAGCCACCAGAAGAGGAACTAGTGAAGGACGAAGTAATTAGTTATAATGAGGGGTAGAGGGTGCATATCCCAAAAGAGTCGGCGATATTTTCCAATAGTCACACAAAATCCGATCAAGGTGCAATTGTAGCCCACAATTGCCACCTGGGTAGATGTCCTAAAAACTGGTCACTAGGTACCTTGGTCAAAGTGCGACATTTATATTTTCAGCCTAAGAAATGGGTCATGGGATGGATCCCGTCCAAGAGGTGGGTGCCTCAAGAGGGGACGCACAGAACAACCAGACCTCGGCCTTTGACCCTTCACGGGTATCTCCCTACCTTATGGTGTTAGGAACACTTGACTTGGAGGATTTTAAATTTCACTATTTGACAACTTCTACTGTTTGAAGATGTAAGAACCAGATAACAGGGAGTTATTTGGATGCCTATCCCCGAGATCCTACCTAGACTAAAAAAATTCTTTTGGTACCTCCTATGGAGGAAACTTAGTGAGTTTTTAGAAAAAATTTAGATGTGGTTGTTTGAGAGATTGGGGGTGTGAGCCAATCTTGTTGAAATTTAATGGGAGTGGATAGTCTTGTCAAAAAAGGGTGGGGTGTTTTGGAATCCTATTGGAGGAAACTTTATTTTACCTCCAAGATTTCTAGAAAAAAACTATGTGAGTGATTGGTGAACTTTGTGTGTGAACAAGTAAAAGTGTGCCAATTTTTAATAATTTAGGTGTCACCTTGCTGCATGTGGACTTCACTTGGTCCTTTACAAGTCTTGATTACCTAAGTTACTATGTGTCATTGGTACAGCCTTGCAGAATTTTAAAGTCCATAGGAAACTAGCATGTGGACATGTGGGTCCTTACTATTCCTTTAACTCCCTAGTGTGATTTAATCTAAGAAAGCTTTGAAACTATCCTAGATTTTGCACATGTGGGCATGTATGAGCTCATTACAAAACCTTTAAACTTCCCTAGTGATTTAATCTAAGAAAATAAACTTCAATCACTATCCTATCTTTGTAGCATGTGGGCATGTATGGGCCCTTACAATTTTAAGATGTGTTTGAAAAATGAACTAAGAGGACTCCTAAAGGGGTCGTTGTCCTCTCCTACAGATTTTGTCTTTTTTAAGGGAGATGAAATTTTCCCTCAATCTCTTTATGTTTCTCAAGATCGCTTTGTGGCACGAGAGAAGAGCATACTCAACGATTGATATGCAATTTATGGTCCCAATGCAAGTTTTATATGTGATGTAGAATGATTCCAACTTAGACTTTAATCAAAGCAAGCCATCCATGTGAAAAAAATGAAAGCAAAAGAGGAAATAATGATTTTAACCCCCTAAGTGCCTATGTTTTGACTAATCCCTTCATATGGAAAGGGTATCTAGGTGTGGTGCATGTTACAATATGCATGGAATCAATTTTGAAAAGGATATGGGGTTTCAACAGATCACAAGAACCCTTACAATATTTGATTTTCTGGGCATATGCGCGGGTCTCAGAGTAGACAGAGGCGCATTGGGTGCCAATGCATAGATTAAAAATGACCTTTGGGAGCAGTGTGTAGAGGGCGCTGAGAAACACAGGGGGTTTCACGCACGTGCTCAGAAGACGCGCTTGTGGGTTATAAAATTCGCGCACTTGCTGTTACATGGCTATGAAAGAAATTTCGGATGAAATTCTCTCAACTTAGCTTTGAATTTGGTTTTTTGTAGGTCGACTTGGACCGGTTATGGTTCCTACAAGTTAAAGAAACAAAAGGAAGAGCTAAAATAACCCAAATGGGGAAGGAAATTGATACCTTTCCCCAGTAGAGTTGCCAATCTATTACACCCCTTTTGTCACCTAGATGAGCAAAATAGGGATTCTTACAAGCCCATTTGGGTTAGCTAGGAAAGACAACAGTGAAACAAAGGGTTAGAAAGATCAAGTATAAAGAATAAACAAAAAACTAAGCTAAGAACAATAAAAGAAGATAAACTAGAGTGCATAAGGATATTAGAACAAAAATAAACAACACACATGACACCAATGGAAATGATTGTATTAGTGGAAATAAAACACCAAAGAGAAAGGGAGATATATGGGTCCCCTCTTCCTCCTAGGGAGGGCTCTTGGACCCCCAAATATTGAGCTCTTCTTACAAGTAACAAACTAGAATGAAATGGTGAAGAGAATCCAAAGCACATTCACTCAAGAGGTGATATGAATGGATAAATGAAATAGTGCTTGTATACTCTTGATAAGAAAAGAGGATTCTCCAAGAGAATATAAGCAGCATAACAATACAAATGAATTCCCTTGAAAATATAGTGCACCCATGGCCTCTTTTTATAGCATAGCTTTGAGGCATTATGCAATTGGTTCTTAGTGTGAACAAGGGGCCCTTTAGGTCTCTGACCAACCCCCTAGTCGGATTCAATAGAGATTTGGATGTCAAATCGACTTGGAAGATGAACCAAAAGTGGGTGGAAGGCTGACCAATATCATAAATGCATCATTCTGAGGAGTGCGCGTTTTTTTGCGTCCACAGTCGCACATCATGCACATGTGCGCTTTTCTTGCGTTTCTGGATGGCGCATGTGCGCACAGTCCTTGTGTAGTCTTAGTGCATGCTGATTTTATAATTGGTTGTATAGTTTTGGACCTTTTGGAAATGCATTTTTGGTCCATGAGTGAACTAATGGGTGTTTTGAAGATGTTGGATTCTTGTAACCATTTGCGGACGAAATTCCGGTGATAACACTAGTTCCTTTGGTAGAAGATAGAGACAATTCATCCCCTCCCTTCTATACCTCATCGAACATACATGAGAAGGTGTTGCAAAACTATTTGATGGATTCAAGGGAATCTCACAAACTTATGCCTAAGATTGTCATGGAAGAGCTCGGTCTGGAGATTACAAAAGCTTATCATGATCTGTATTCATTTGACTCCAGGAAGGTGAAGTGCCTTGGGTTTATCAAAGACTTGGTCGTATCTCTGTTCCAACTGCCAATGAAAAGAGTGATCATGGACATCATGGTAGCCGACGTTCCCCCTAAGTTCAAGATGCTTCTGTCTAGATCTTGGATAAAAGAATAGGGGGAACTTTGTAGATGGACCTCACCTATGCTACCATTCCGGTGTTTGGGGGGAGCATAGAAGAATTTATAGGGAATCTCAGTTGGCCTACATTATTAGTGATGGAGAAAACCCCACAAACCATCCTATATTTTCTCTTCATAGAGATTTAGGATCTAGTTTGTTGCAACTCACCGACGCTCCTGAACCTCCCCTGGAAATAAAAAAGCGGCCCATTACTTTTTGCAAAAATTCCCCTCCTATCACCTTTGTGTGGAAAATTTTCTTCGATGGAGCCTATTCTAAGGAAGGTGTTGGTGCTGGAGTGGTTTTTGTTTCACCTTCTCAAGAAACTATAGATTTTTCCTACAAGTTAGAAATCGAAGCTACAAATAATGTGGCAGAGTATGAAGCTCTCGTCTTAGGTTTGAGGTCTGTAAAAGACATGGGAATTGAAGAGATTTCAGTATTTGGGGATGCTACGTTAATTGTCAATCAAATCAGAAATATTTATCAAGCTACGCACCCTAGACTAAGAAGTTATAGAAATGAAGTGTGGGACCTTATTGATAGTTTTTTCCTAGCTTTCAACATTTCATTTATTCCAAGAGAAGAAAACATCATGGTTGATTCTCTAGTTGTTTCAACAAGCAATTTCAGAGTCCCTTTGCCACCAAAACTCAAGTATGATGTAGAAGTAAAATACAGACCCTCTATACTGGACAATGTCAAGCATTGGAAAGTATTTGAGGATGATCTTGAGATCAAAAGATTCCTTGAGACTGTTGATGATTTCTCTGCACTACATACTGATCAAGATCAGAATTCTGAAAATAATCCTCATGCTGATGTTTTCCTGAACAAAATCACTAATCACCATATTGTTCAGTTGCCTAGCAATCGCATTCCGAAGGGACTATTTCCTTTGGAAAGACTATTTGATAGAAATGATGTGGTAGTGAAAGTTAAAGGATCAGCTGATGATGTTGATGTAACTGAATGCAACATTGGTACAGAGAAAGATCTAAAATTTGTCAAGTTGTCGAGCAGTTTGTTAAGGGAACAAAGGGATGAATATGCTGAGATATTAAAGGAGTTTGTTGATGTGTTTGCCTGGACTTATGAGGATCTCAGAACATATGACACAATAATCATTGAGCATAATATCTCACTAAAGGAAGAGGCCAAGCCATTTAGGCAGAAACTGAGACAGATCAACCCTATGCTGCTACCTATCATGGAGAAAGAGGTAAAAAAGCTTTTAGATGCCCAGATTATCGTTCCTTTGAGGTATTTTGAATGGGTGGCCAACTTGGTCCCAGTGAGAAAGAAGAATGAAGAAATTAGACTTTGTGATTTTAGGAACCTAAACAGAAGCTCCAAGAAAGATTATTACCCATTTCTGAAAATGGAGCACATATTGCAAAGGGTGACAGGTGCATCCGGGATTTCCATGATTGATGGATTTATGGCTACAATCAAATTTATGTATTACCTGAGGACAGAGAGAAGACAACATTCACCACTCCATGGGGTACATTCATGTATGCCAAGATGCCCTTTGGATTGATGAACGCAGAAGAAACTTTCCAGCACGCTATGGACATCACTTTTATTGGGGAAAGGGATACATTTGTAGTTATTTATCTGGATGACATTACAATTTTCTCCAGGACTGATAAAGAACATTGTCATCATCTGAGAAAGGTCTTCCAAAAATGCAAAAAAAATTGGTTTCTCCCTGAATCCCAATAAGTCATTGTTTGCTATGAAGGAGGGAAAATTACTAGGGCACATAGTATCAGCTGAGAGAGTAAAAATTGATCCCAATAGGGTGGAAGCCATCCAAACCTTGGCACTCCGTAGATCCAAGAAAGAAGTCTAGTCTTTCTTGGGGAAGATTAATTTTCTAAGAAGGTTTGTTTCTAATTTTGTTGAACTAGTGAAGGATATTACAGTCATGTTGAGGAAAGGAAACAAAATCAAATGGACTGTTGAATCTCGTAGTTCCTTCAATGAAATAAAGAAGGTCGTGACCGAAGCACATGAGCTCATCAGTCCTAATTACTCTAAATATTTTATGATTTTCTCCTTTTCTTCATTTGACACAATGGAAACAGTTTGTTTGCAAAAGAATGATGAAGGGTTTGAACAACCCATTGCCTTTTTCAGTAGGGCATTGAGAGATGCAAAACTAAAATATGACATCATGGAAAAACAGGCCTATGCTCTGGTTAAAGCCCTCAAATCCTTCAGGGTCTATGTTTTTCATTCAAAGGTCATTGCATATGTCTCTTCAGCTTCTGTGAAGGAGATTCTCATTCAGCCTGACATAGACGGGAGAAGGAGCAAGTGGATTGCTAAAATCCTTGAATTTGACTTGGAGATAAGGCCCACTAAATTGATTAAGGGTAAAGGTTTATCCAGGCTACTGGTTGAATCTAATTGCAAAGCCTTGGGGGTAAATTTCATCAACACTTACTCAGAAAATCAGCAGGTTGAATTGTCTGATACAATTTCTCAAGTCAGCTCTCCATTAGCAAAATGTGCTTGGTACATGGACATCATTTTATTTCTATAGAAGTTGCAACCTCTTGATGGCATGGAAAAAATAAAGGTAAGAGATTTAAAGATCAAATCAATTAGATATTTCCTCATTGATCAAGTTTTATATTGGAAAGATCCTCTAGTAGTGTTGTTGAGATATTTAGACCCATAGGAAGCCCAAAAGATCATGTCTGATTTTCATGACAGTTTGTGTGGGGGACATCACTTCTGGAGAACCAAAGCCTACAAGATTCTCAAAGCTGACTATTTCTGGCCTAGCCTATTCATTGATGTTTGTGCTAAATACAGGGCTTGTGTCAAGTGTCATAAATTCACAGTAAAACAACATCTCAAGTCCTTGCCTTTGAAGCCTTTGGTAGCTTCAGGACCCTTTCAACAATGGGGCTTAGATTTTATTGGGGAAATTCATCCTGCTTCAAGTGGTCAACACATGTGGATATTGACTGCCGCATATTTCTTTACTAAGTGGATACAAGCCATTCCCACAAGGAGTGTTTCCCACAAAGTAATCATTGGTTTTCTTGAAGATATTATAGCAAGGTTTGGTTGTCCAAAAAGAATTGTTACCGATAATGATGCAGCCTTCAAGACCGAACCATTGATTCAATTCTGTGAGCAGTTTGGAATTGCATTGATTCACTCAACTCCTTACTACCCCCAAGGGAATGGATTGGCAGATTCCTCTAACAAGAGCCTTATAAAGATCATCAAAATATTGTTAGAGGACAATAAGAAATCATGGGATTCAAAGATCAAGTTTTCTCTCTGGGCTGACATAGTGACAACAAAGAGATCTCTTGGTGTCTCTCCTTTTCATCTTGTATATGGAGTTGAGGCCATCTTTCCTTCTCAGCTGGCCTTTCCCGTGGAAAAATTATTCCAGGACTACCAAGGAGAGCCTGATGATATGATCAACAGAATACAACAATTGGTATAAGTGTAGGAGACCAGAGAGGAACTACTGGACAAAGCACATGACCATCAACAAAAGATCAAGCATACTTTTGATAGAAAGGTAAGAAAGGAGGATTTCCATCTGGGAGATCTAGTGGTAAAATGGGATGAACCCAAGCAGGACAAAGGAAAACATGGCAAGTTTGAAGCCTTGTGGATCGACCCCTTCAATATCTTCAGGAAGTTTCCAAATAATACTTAGAGGTTGCAGAATTTGGAGGGTGATGAAATTTTTGGAGGCCCTGTTAACGAGCATTTTCTGAAGAAGTTTTTTGTTTAAGACATGAATGGCTTCCCATGTCATTATAAATATCATTTTTACTTTTGTTTATGCTTTTAATAAGTGACTCCACAACCCAACAGTAAGGTGAATGAATCTGCAAGTTCTTGGTAGCTCACAGGGAGCGTGCCATCCCCCATGGAGCCTCATGTTAGCACACATTATTGATCAGTGGGTGTTTTCCTTAGGAAGTGGCATTCTGGTGAAGAAAAAATGAAAGAATAGGGATAAAAAAACCCATCAAATTTTTGTATCCTAAGTCGGGCGATGACATGACATTTTGGTGCCCACACAGTCACAGTCATGTTGTCAGCTCCCTATCATCAATGTCCATGTCTGTCTGCCAATTCCTCCCTACAAGCATCCAACAAAGCCCCAGATGGTGAAGTTCAGAGTGTGGCTCGTCCTGATCCTAATGAAGACAGTTCATGAAAGTGAGGTGCCAGTTGAGACCTCATCTCACCCCATAAATGGAAAACATGTAGAGAGCGGTTGTAAAGGCAGACCGTCAATTATGGATAGATTTTCCTGTAAAGCACATAACTTCACCTGGCTCGCATCTAACATGAGGAGGCCTGCACAATCTGACAGAGATACACCGACTGAAAACGTTAATGCGGTAGCTCAAGCACGCCTCTGCTAGTAGTGGAAAATTTCTTTTTGAGTATATAGGATTCATTTTGATATTTTGTAAGGGTCGATGGTTGAGCTACACTCCCGTATTGTAAATTTTTAATGAAGCTCTGGTTCTCTGGTTATGTAATTTGATTTGAGACTTCTTGTTTAATCTAAGTCATCTTTCTTCCTCCATCTTATTGTGCGTCTGATACTAAATGTTCATTATTGAAGGATTCACATGGATTGTTATGACTGTGTTGTAATAGATGTTTGATTGCAGTGATGTTATAGCGTTTTCAGTTTCCTGAAGCTCTGAATCCAAGAGGATCTTGTTTTCTGAGTTTTTCCTCCTTAGGCTACTGGAAGACTTGATGTCCATAGCATACCTTTACATTTTCCTCTCAAGTTCTTCCTCCTACTCACCCTTACTACAACTTACTGACTAAAGTTGAATCAAGACCTCATTTGTTGGTGCATGCTGGTCCAATTTTCTGAGTCAAAACAATATTATCCTGAGTCTGCGCCCATTCGACCTCTTTAAAATTATTCATTGTGAAATAAATCTGATGGGTACTAGTCTTACCTCCTCAGTCAGGAGGTGACCTCTGGTGCTAACACGTATCTCCAACAACATCATTCCACCATAGAGGAAGGCTAGTGTGTGCTAGATTTCCCTCTTGCACAAGTACAAGTGCATCTGGAACATCTTCATTCCGCCTTGGGGGAAATCTAGCACATACTATCTTTCCCTCTTGCAAAATAACAAGTACATATCGAACAACATCATTACACAGTGGAGGAAGGCTAGCACAAGCACAAACACATCTCCAAAGCTAGAATGCATTAGGTTTCCCTAAAGGTGGAATGATGTCATTCTATATGTGCTTGTGTTTTTGCAAGAAGGAAAGATTACACATGCTAGCTTCCCTCATGGTGAAATGATGTTTGAGATGTGTTTGTTCTTGTGCAAAAATGAAATTTTCCACACGCTATCTTTTCCTGACTGTGGAGTTATTTTGTTCGATATGTGCTTGTGCTTGTGTGAGAGGGAAAGCTAGAACATGCTAGATTTACTCTATGATGGAATGATGTTTTTTGAGATGCACTTGTGCTTGTGCAAGAGGGAAGTCTAGCGCATGATATATTTCCTGCATGGTGGAATGATATTGTTTGAGAATCATTTGTTCTTGTTCAAGAGGGAAATCTAGCACATGCTAGCTTTCTCCCATGGTGGAATGATGTTGTTTGAGATGTGATTTTGGTCATGCAAGAGGTAAAGCTAGCATTCACTAGATTTCCCACATGGTGGAATGATGTTTTTCAAGATGCATGTGTGATTGTGTAAGAGGGAAGGATAACACACACTATATTTCCTCCATGGTGGAATGATGTTGTTTCAGATGCATTTTTGCTTGTGCAAGAAAGAAAACTAGTTTGCACTAGCTTTCCTCCACATTGGAATGATGTTGTTCAAGATGTGATTTTCGTTTCTCAAGAGGGAAAGATAGCACATGCTAGCTTTCCCCCATGGTGGAATTATGTTCGAGATGCATTTGTGCTTGTCCAAGAAGGAAATTTAGCACACCCTAGCTTTTCCTTCTAGTGGAATGATGTTGTTCAATATGTGCTTGTGCTTGTGCGAGAGGAAATCCTAACACATGCCCTCTTTTCCTTAGGGTGAAATAATGATCTTCAAGATGCACTCATGATTTTGCAAGTGGGAAATCTATTACATGCCAACTTTACTCCATGGTTGAATGATATTGTTCGACATGCCAGAGGGAAAGCTAGCATGCACTAGATTTCCCCCATGGTGGAATGATGTTGTTCGAGACGTGTTTGTGAAAGATAGAAAGATGGTACATGTTAGCTTCTCCCCGTTGTGGAACGATGTTGCACTAGATGTGCTTGTGATTGCGAAAGAGGGAAATCTAGGATGCGCTATCTTTCCCCCATGGTGGAATTATGTTTGAGATGCGTTTAGGCTTGTCTAAGAGGAAAAATTAGCACATACTAGCTTTTTCTTATGGTGGAATGATTCTTTTCAAGATGTGGTTGTGTTTGTGCGAGAGAAGCACGTGATATCTTTCCCCTAGGGTGGACTGATGCTCATTGAGATGTGATTGTACTTGTGAAAGAGGGAAAGCTAGTATGCGCTATCTTTCCTCCAATGTGGAATGATGTTGCTCGATATGCACTTATGCTTGTGCAATAGGGAAAGCTAGCACACACTATCTTTCCCCCATTGTGTAATGATGATGTTCTATATGTGCTTGTACCTGTGCAAGAGGGAAAAATAACTCATTCTAGCTTTCCTCTATGGCGGAATGATGTTGTTGGAGATGCATTTTTGTTTGTGCAAGAGGGAAATCTAGCACACACTAGATTTCCCCCGTGGTGGAATGATGTTGTTTGATATGCACTTGTGCTTATGGGAAAGCTAACATGAGATATATTTTTTCCACGATTGAATGATGTTGTTCAAAATGTGCTTGTTCTTGTGCTTTTGCAAGAGGGAAATGTAACACGTGCTAAATTTCCCCCCATTGTGGAATGATGTTGTTCGAGATGTTTTTTTATCATCTCTAGAGAAAGAAAATATGATCTATGACTATGAAAGAAGAATTACATTTAAATGTGATATTTTTGTGGGATTTACACTTGTTCTTTTCTTAGATGGAAATTGAGCAGTAGATAGTTTTCTTTCACAATATAATGTTGTTGTTGGCAATGCACTTTTGCTAGAAGAATAGATAGTGGGTGGTAGCTTTCCTCTAGGCACAATCAAAATGATGCAATTCATGTTCTAGCAGTGTATTTGTTCTCATAATTGTCATGGTTAGCTATTATCATTGGCTATACACTTGTTTTATTCTTGTTCCTTTTGTTACAAGTACAATGTTGCAAGAAATGATAATATTTATAAATTTACGTTTTCTTCAATAATTTCAAGTTATAGTAATAGTTTTCTATTTTTGTTTTCAGAAATCATGGACTATAAAGCGAGTGAGATTTCAAAGGAAGCACCCAAGGAAAAAGAAAACTCAATAAATAAACCAATAAATTCTTCTTCAAATGATATGGAACTTGTAACATTTCTCTCTACCAAGCACACTTTTATTGACTTATTCTTTGAGGACACTTGTGTGCAAGTGATCCGATTATGGTACATTTTTATTTTGTTTCGATTCTGGATTATACATGATGTTGTTGATGGTTGTGACTTATTGTTAATTGATATATATGTATTGGCAGATTCTATTGACGATTTTTCCTGAGTGTGCAAGACACATGACAGATTATGGATGTTGATGGCATCAATGGACTTCCTTGGACTCCAGATTGAGTTAGAGAGTGGATGGTAATTTTATTTGAGTATTCATTTTTCACACATGTGACATATGATTGATTATCGTATGATTTATGTATATGGATCATTGACAATGTTTTTTTGAATGGATGTAGGCTAACGATGCTTGCTAATTTGACTTACATAAGGAGTAAAGGGGTTAGGCACAAGAACCATACATTGAGGGAGAGGTTTGGCACCGTCCATGTCACAACCTAATAGCACTCTCACCATGGCTCAAATGGTAGGTTAATTATTACCTAGTTCAAGAGGTTCACGATGTAGTGAGGGCGGACTGAGACAGTCGCTCACGAAGATTCTAAGGAGCACGCAATAAGGCGGAGTCTTTATTCCTTAGAAGCCCTTAGTCTCTCACTAGGTCGACCGAGTGGAGTGTTGACTCCAAGGATCGGACAAACTTCTAAAACTACTCAAAGGCAAGTGGCACCCTTGGAGCACGAAGGTGCATCTTGTAGGGCACGTTGCGTAATTAAAAACTTGAGTCAATAAATCTAGGTGGCCTAGAAAACATTTAATTGATTAGACCTTGTTGGATTTAAAATAAATTATTAAAAATTGAATTTATTAATTATAAATCCCAATAAAAGTATAAGCTTAATTCTAAGACTAAGCCTAGGTCTAAGTTAGTTAGGGGAATAAATTAAAATATTAAATAAATTAAAAGAATAGAGAATAATCAAACTCTAGGAAAAAGGGGGATACAATCTAAAGATTGGATAAAATGCACATGTGTGCATAAAATTAATAAAATGGGGTTTTTAAAATAGAAAGAAATAAATTCTGAGAGAATATGTGTACACATAGAATAGTATCTAGAGTCAAACTCCCACTAAGTCTAACTAGAAGAAGACTCATAATCCAACTCTAACTAAGATCTAGTTAGGAGACTCATTAAATGAAAATTTGGGGAACAAAGGGACAACTAAGAGCAAAAATAGGAACACAATGGAGACTGTGAGGGAAAATGGATTTTAAATTAAATTAAAAATGGTAAATTGCGGTTTCGACCTTAATCGAACCTACACAATAAAATCTTTCATTTCCTCGCCACAACTTTCTTTTTCGCCATGTTTCTTTCATTTTACCAACTGTTATGCAGCATGATTATTTTATGGCATGACAAGAATAATAATAGTGTTTTCATTGAGTTCATTATTTTGATCGTTTTCCCTCTAGGTTCCGATAACTTCCACGATCAACAAATTACACTAATAATTAAAAATATATCTCAGTAACGACTTGTACAATGGAGATATCAGAGATAGGAATATGTATTTGTATGTTATGAATATACATTGCATAAAATTATTACACAAAAATTTACCTCCAATACATAATACGTGGTTGCCATGTGTATCATACGTATTACTAGTTGATTGACTTGGGTCAAATGATTACACACTTGTAATTTATGACTTCAATAATGGCTTATAGACCGATGCTCATTATCTAATTTTTACTTGAGGAATTTGCCTCTTGTGAAACTTTGTGCTCCTTGTTTAAAAATTTTCTCTACTCGAACGTAGGGTACACCTTTCACTTGTGCGTTGTGTACTCATAAAATACTTTTGAACACTTTAAATTGACAAAATCCAAAGTTCCTCTTGGTTGGTTGTTTTTATTGTTACTCTTAAAATAGTTCTTCTCTGATTATATATATAATAATAATAATAATAATAATAATAATAAGGTAATCGCATTACTGTGTATAAAGATACGTCAAGTAAATATTCAACACGATAATTTAATTAATAAGTTAATGGAAGAAATATTATAATTATTTATGACAATGATATAATAGTGAACCTATTAAATTATCCAAAAAAAAAAAGTTTACCATAAAAGAAAAAAATGAATAAGATTGATAGTTATAATTTAATGCCTAGAAATTAATAAATTATAATAATCATGGTAACACAATTTATATTGAGATATCTTCACAAATAATTTTAAATTGCTAGTTACTCAATTATTATTTAACTACTAGTGGGTGTTACATTATTACAAATGCTTTATTCTACACATGTTTAATCCTTGAATTGATGTTTCATTCATAATAGACTACTATGTGCTTAAGAACTTGAACATGAGTATCGTTGTTAATTTATCACAAAAATTTGAATAGGATGTTGGTTTAGGGAACTAGATATCTCCTTACTCTTGAGAATAATCACCAGTCCTAAGACCTTAAATGGTCAAAATAAATCAGATGCATCCTGTACTTGAGTGTTTATTATTTGTCTTGGAGGTCTTAACCTTGCAGGATAGGTTGGGCAGGTAGATATTCTTTGTTATCCTTATGTGATATGGTTGATCTTGAATTTGTGACAAGGTATATGGTTATTTTTGTGTAGTGATGAAATGAGAATGAAAGTGTAATTATTATGTATGTCGTTATCGCATATCACTTGTCCTAACAATTGATGTTTCAAAAAACAATGTTGCTCTACTGTACTCAATTATTTGATGTCGTAATGGAGAGGTCGTTACAATAGTTTCAAAATAAGTTTAAACTTTGTTACAAATGGTTAGACAATATGCTAGTATATGAATGTTGATTGATGAAGTTTGAGATATTGTTTTTCTTGTAGTAAGGTTGTGTATGATATGGACTTCCATGTTGTTGTGCATATGTATGAAATGAGATGTTATATAAAATTATTGCCTTTTTTACTTCATTTTCTTTTAATTCTTTTGAAATTATTATAATATTTTGTTTACAAATATTTTTCAGATGCTAAGAACTATGGTGCAAGTGAAAAAACAAAAAAGCATCACAAAAAAAAGTGAATGCAAATATGACTCATCACAAGTCTCTTGTAGTTGGTATGGCATTTTTAAATATAGTTTATACTTGTTTACACATAGTTAGACAATATTCGTATGCAATTTGAGACTAGATGAATTTTAATATATCATTATGTGGGTAGTAATATTGCATAGGACATGAATTTATTTTTTCAAATGAAACTGATGTATTATAAGGTTCTTTAGTAATGTGTGTTATTGCATGTTTTTTTCATCCGTTTGAAATTATAGACATTTTTTTAACTATTGTTTTAAAAAACTATGGAATATGAAATTATAAGTAAACATTGAAGAAAAAACAAAAAGAAAGTGATACACAAATGATGCCTCCTCCAATTTGTATGGTTATTTTATATATTATTTATACTCCTTTAGAAATGGTTAGATTAGATAGGCCTTTCAAATTTTAATAGAAAATTGTATGATAAAATTTGTAATTATAATTTCATTTTGATTTTTGCTAATAATTTCTTTTTATTATTTTCAGAGTCCCTCGGCTCCAAAACAAGCAAAATGCTACAACCATCATCCCCAAAACAAAAATCTTGTGCAACTTAAATTGCAGTTTCAACAACAATTTCCACTTCTACTTTTGAAATGATCAAGAAGTACAATACATCGAATAAATATGAATTTGTGGATTATTGGTATGTTCAAATAGAAACTCCCATGAATATGTTTCTAGATATGTATCTATTTTGTATTCATAGATGGAAAAGATCCAGATATATCAGGAATAAGTGTAAATTGTTATGCTCACAATGAGAGTCATATTGACTTTCAATTGGAGGTTATTAAAGAAAGTGAAAAAGAATTGGTTTCTTGTCAAGTGGAGTACACCAAATTTAGACCATATTTGATTGAATCTTCAAGCAAGGAGTTTCCAAATACAATAAAAATTCAATGTTCAAGCTGGATAGTTATGAGATCTTCACTAATTTTGGTTTAAAGAGTTGCATTTATCATTTAGAACGTATCATTGTTGTTGTAAAATACCTCTACGTGAGATGTAAGAAAACATCATTTGTGCTTCTTTGTTTGCAAAAAAAAAGTAAATGATCTGATAAAATACTAGATGATAAACTAGACGCTCAATTACTTTATTTGAGGAGACTATATTTATTTGACTTGGAAGACATCATTGTAGAAAGTGATTTCAAACTTGCTACATAGTTTTAGAACTCTAGGAAATATGAATCTCAGACAATGAAGCTTTCAGACCAATGTGATGAAATTCATGCATACTTCAAGAATTTTTATTTATTTTCAAGCACCTTTGGTAGAAAGGTGGATGTTTAAAGATGTAGGGAATCCCCCAAATTATTTAAATTGATATTACAAGATGATTCAAATGTTCAACTATCAGCGAGATATTTCCTAGATAAATTTCAAACAACATTTCCAGATGCTCTTCCGATTCCATTCGATACCAATGAATCTGATCCATTGGTAAACCTTGTAAAAAATGTAAATGAAACATATATAGATGTTGGGAACATCAAATTTTGGATATTTGATGGTGAACACAAGATTCAAATAATTAAATAAATTTTAGGAAATCCTAAATATAGTGTATCTGGCAAAGATAAAGTATAATGAACACGATGCTCAATTCTTAGATCCATAAGTTTAACACATTGTAGTGATTCATATTTGTTTTCAACTAAATTCTACAAATAAGGTGTTCTACAAAAATCCATTCATTTACTATATGTAGTCCGTAAGATATTTCTTAATTTCCAATGACAAATTAAAGAAAAGGAGGATTGGAAATTCTAACACAATTGAAGACAAGGTTTGTAATTTTAATCATTTTTGCACTCTATTGTTTATTATTGTATTTCTCTCTATTTTAAATAGATGATTAAACATTTTGACTTATCTAAGTTGATAATATAGGTCATATATTTTCATTTTTATAAATAAATCTCATTAGTTTATAAATTGGATTTATTTACTTTAAAATTGTGTCTTATATTTTCATATCTACATTTAATTCTTATTATTTATATTTATATTTTTTAACAGGTTGGTGATGATATGTTTTTCTCATTCTTCAATTGTTAAATTACAAATTTTACTGATAAAAAGGTTCTTTTATGTATTTTACTTTACAAATTTTACTAATAAAAAGGTTCTTTTTACTGATCAATGTCCTACTTGGGATAAATGGGACATTGTTTTTACTTGTTACAAATTAGGAACATTGAAGTGTTGTCCAAGCCAACCTAATTTTGAGAACTACAAGACAAATAGTCTACAGAGTTTGAAAATTGTTTCTCTTCATCCCTTTTAGGAACTAAGCACTGCAGAAATTGCTTATGTATAATATAAGATATTGGATGGAACCATTTGGTTCTCTATTCCACCAAACCATCCAACCAATGCCATAAAATTTAAACATTATTGTTTTAAATTGAAAACAAATATAGCAATATTGGATGCAATGGTTACATATTTCCAAAGTTGTAACAACTCTCTCTATTGAACACACTTTAATTGACTTATTCTTTGAGGACACTTGCGTGCAAGTGATCCGGTTATGGTACATTATGGTTTTATTTCGATTATGGATTATACATGATGATGATGATGTGTTGTGACTTATTGTTATTCGTTGTATATGTATTGGAAGATGTTATTGATGAGTTTTCTTGAGTGTGCAGGACACATGACATGTTATGGATGTTGATGGCATCAATGGACTTCCCTGGAATCCGGATTGACTCAGTGAGTGAATTGTATTTTGATTTAGTATTTCATTTTACACACTTGTGACATATGATTAATTATAGTATGATTTACGTATATGGATTATTGACACAGTTTTTATCAGTGGATGCATGCTTGACGATGCTTGCTAATCCAACTCACATAAGGAGTAGAGGGGCCATGCATAGAAACCAAACATTGAGGGAGAGGTGTGGCAATGTCCCTGTCACAACCTACTAACACTCCCTCTATGGCCTGAACTGTAGGTTAACGATTACCTAGTTTGAGAGGTCCACGATGTTGTGAGGGTGGACTGAGACAATCACTCACAAAGATTCTAATGGGCATGTAATAAGGCAGAGTTCTTATTCCTTAGAATCCCTTAGTCTATCACAAGGTCGAACGAGTGGAGTGTTGACACCAAGGGTTGGACAAACTTCCAAAACCAGTCAAAGGTGAGTGGCACCCTTTGAGCACAAAGGTGCATCTTGAAGGGCACGTCACATAATTAAAAACTTGAGTCAATAAATTTAGGTGGCCTAGAAAACATTTAAATGATTAGAACTTGTTGCATTAAAATAATTAATTAAACAATGAATTTATTAATTATAAAGCCCAAAAAAATTCTAAGCCTAAGTCTAAACTAAGTATAAGTCTAAATTTAATTAAGGGACTAAATGAATTATGACATAAGTTAAAAGATTGGAGAATAATCAAACTCTAGGACAAAGAAAAATAAAATCTAAAGATTGGATAAATTGCACATGTGTGCATGAAAATAATAAAAAGGGATTTTTTAAATAGAAAGAAATAAAATATGAGATAATAGTTGCACATAGAATATTATCTAGAGTCAAGCTACCACTAATCTAACTAGAAGAAGACTCATATTCCAACTCTAACTAATTTTTAATTAGGAAACACTCATTAAATGAAATTCTGGGTAACAAAGGGACACCTACAAGAGAAAATAGGAACACATAGGGAAATGTGAGGAAAATTGAATTTTTAAATAAAATAAAATGGTAGTTACTTGTGCAACTTGGGGAGAGTGTGACAAGTGTGTGGGTGAATAATCTTAATTAAATTAATTAAAAATTTAATTAATTGTGCATGTGGATATGTGTCATGAGGAAATTTCTATAAAACAAATAGTGTAGAAGGGGAAATTGATCTCTCTTATTCTTGGTAAGGTTATGCTGACAAAAGTATTGAGGAATTTTTTTTACTTGTGAGATTTTGGATACCAAGCTTGGAGAAAGAGTGGAATCTCTTCCTTTCAAGGAAAGATTGGAGCTATTGCATTTTGGTTTTTGTGTGTGGCCCCTTTGCGGCTCGGGGGGCTAAGGAGGAAGAAGAGTACCCCTAGCATTGGATGGGAGGTACCGATGAAGTATTGGTATTGGAATACAAAGGAGTAGGACACGACATAAGTTTCAGATTGAGGATTATCTTCAAACAACATCAATCTTGGTCATGGTATTTAAGTGTATAGATATTTTTTTGTTAATAGAATATTAATTTTTTCATACTATATATGTATGTGGAAATGATCTTATTTATCACTCCTTGTCATTTATATGTAATCATACCTTATTGTCGATGGAATGGAGTAAACTTATATTTTTTCAATTGCTTAGATTTATTATCTGAATAAATGTACAAAAATATTATTCTATTGAATGTTACCCCAGTTATATTTGTTGTTGATTAGATTTAGTTCTAAAATAAAATATGTGAAGAATTGTTGCTCTATTGAATGGAAACTTTTTTTATTTGTTGAGCCCTTGGTATAATTTGGTGTATTTTTCTTGAATAGTACAATTCTTTGTTTTAGCAGTCTTTTATTTTAACAAAAATCAACACCAACCAAGGCACCATTTTATTTATATTCGATGATGATTTAATCTGGTTATTCAATTTTTATTACTGGGAATTTCTAATTATTTCACTCTCACCTTTATGCTTTTTCTTTTACTATTGTGTGCCATATTAAATTCTATCTGAAGGGTAGTGTACATCTTATTCAAAAGTTACATAGACTATAACTAATTCACAGTGTTTGTAGAGCTCTTGATGTGGTTGTGTTGTGTCCTTGTATTACTCAAGTTCAATTGGAACTTCGTTCTTGTCTCTCAAAACAAACTGGCACTTAACTTGGGTAGTGGGATCTTCTTGCGTTCTCTGCCGACCTTTCCAGTCTGATTGATCTCAAAAATTTTGCAACATACCCTCCATTATGACAACAAATAGTGAGTATAAAAGAGGTAAATATTGTTTTTTAAAACAACATTATGACAAGTGACATACATCACAACATAAATTAATAAATACACAATCAAATTCATCACAACCCAATGAAAGAAACATCACTATTATTCATCCAAATATCTCATAAAGATAACATAAGGAAACTACCTGTCCAACCTATCATGCATGGTTAGGACCTCCAAGACACATAAGAAATGCTCAAGTCCAATATTCATCGATTGATTTTGACCATTTAAGGTCTCGGGACTAGCGAGTGTTCTAAGGAACAAGGAGGTATATAAATCCCCTTAATCCAATCATAAGCTGAAATTCAACTAGATTTATCAAACACACTTAATCATCAATTATTCATTGTTCCATAGAATAAACTACCTTGCTTAATCAATCCTTTAAGCAATATTAGGTGAAAATTTGAGTAACAGAAAAATGCATAAGGATTAATAAAAGCACAAGAGCATAATTACAATCTTTGTAACAAATAAAGATATATTTCTCATCATCACTAGTATCTTGTTAGTGTCGAGTTCATTTAATGTCAAGTATCATTTATCAAGTGAATCAAGATGATGTAATGAAAAACCCCTAAGTAACTCAACTATGTATCTTAATAACATGATATATATTATTTAGAAATGAATAAGAAATTCAATACTAATTTACATACCCATTTATAAAATACCATAAGAAGATTAAAATCTTCCTTAAGAAAAACATACAAATTCAATGTTAATTATATGTTTCCATTTATAGACAACCTTAAGAAAATCATAAATCTTCTTAAGCAATACATAAATATTCAACACTACTATAAGTTTCTTTTTATAAAACTATAAGAAAATCATCCATAAAAGAAATTTAAGAATTCAAGGTGCTTTGCATATCCATTTAAAAAGAATTAAAAGTCAACCATATTAAGTAATATAATAAGATTTCATATCTACTTTCATATCCATATAATAAGACTGTAAGAAGATCAACATATTAAGCATTGGACTTCATATACCAACTTACATATCCATTTAAGGAATTGAGAGAAGACCAAAGTATTAATTAACAATAAAAATAAATATCCAGATACTAAACTACATCTCCAAGTATTTGAACTAAAGGAAGGTCAAATCATCAAATTCAATAATAAGGTAGACATGTAATTCTGGTTTACAAGTAAGTTCATTTGTGAATGTTCTTTACATGGAGACATTTCTTTTTAAAAAGGTTTACGCCACAAAAATCCCTTCACTACACTTCAATAAAAGTCATCAATTAGTAAATTAAGGATATGAATTTAGGTGACAAGGTTAGCACACAACTCTCCCAACCAATAGGGTTCCAGACTCTGTTCCAGCCCTTAATCCAGCACACAACACAATCTGGCACCTATTCCAAACCTGAATCTGGCACACAACACAATATGGATCCTATTTCAGACCTTAATCCAGAACACAACAGAGTTTGGCACCTGTTACAGACCTTAATCTGACACACAACACAGTCTGGCACCTGTTCCATACCTTAATCCGACAATTAAATTTATGATATTTTGGATTTAAATTCAATAGTTAGTGAAGGGAAATTTCATTAATTGATAAGATTTAGAGGAAAATAAAGTGAATTAAACACAAAGGCTTCCATTAATGTAGCAGCACATAACTAATTTAAGTAACAGGACTTTCCAATCTTAGGCTCCAAGACAAACTCAAAGGTTAAGTCTACAATCAATCAAGTAACACTACAGACACAAGACAATGCCTATACACTTGGAGACAAGGAATAGAGGATGCACACAATGCATCAACAACAAATTAAATATGCTACAACTGAGGCGATTACTAAAAGAACATGATGCCACGAGTTCTTGTTCAATTACCCAGGAAATTCAATTGCATCAAACAAAGTAACGCTTTCTATCAATTTTTACTAACCACTCAGATTCGGTTCTATATCAACATACCGTAAACACTCTATATATCAAGGTATTAACAATTATATCAACACTACGATCTTAAAATGGAAACAAACAAACACTGGCTCCAAGAAGTATCTAATCGGATCCGAGTTCTGAGACTAGAAGGAGACCTTACAAAGGACCAAATTGGATCTAAATACATAGAAAACAACATCTCCACAGAATTATAGTTTCAGGATATGTAACTCATGAATTTTTGAAGAAATTCTACATTAAACTTCTTCTTAAGGTTACCAAGAAATGCCAAAATTGATTGGAACTGAAATGCAGAGTAAGATCGATTTTCACAGGTATGGCACTGAATTACAAGAACTCGATTCAATTCAAAATCCCTTAACCAATACAAAAATATCAACGACCTCCATCAACTAATTTGCACAAAGAATCTACACACGACGAATTCGTTGGGTAGTTGGTTTATTAAGATAATAAAAATTAATTTCTGATACGCCATCCTCAAGGTAGTGGCCAAGAAGAAATCTCATTCTAAGCATGTCTATAGCAGTAATAAAATCATTCAACATTTGAAACTCAATACACAGAGAAAAATCCCAAGAATGCCATCGATCTCATACTCTTTGCAAGGTATTAACAAATTAATACTAGGTTGCATTTTTAATACTTATATCATGAATCAAATCCAAATATCATTACAGCAAAAATTCAATCACTAACGAAAGCATGCAAAGGAATATTTAAAATTTAATTAGCAAACCAAGGAAACAATCAATAAAATGTATGTTGCATATACATATATCAACTAGCATCCATTATTCATTTTGAGAAGTTTAAAGTATAACAATTACCAAAATTCAACTTCTATATCTCTCAAAACTAACAAGGAAATTGTCAATTCAAACTTAGAATTACAACACAGTTATGGTGGATTTCTAAAACTCTTAGCATACAATAAAATATTGATGAAATTACAATCTCAAAATAAAATACCGTACCGACGATGAAGAAAACGAAGATGTTCTTCAGCAAATGGTGCTCCTTCCTTCCTCCTGATTGCTAATCACACAAACTTCACTGATACCTCCCATCCAATGCTAGGGGTACTCTTCTTCCCCCTTAGACCCCCAAGGTACTTTTCTAGGCCACCTATATTTATTTACTCAAGTTTTTAATTTACGCGACGTGCCCTTCAAGACACACCTCTGTGCTGCAAGGGTGTCACTCGCCTTTAACTAGTTTTGGTAGTTTTTCAAACCCTTGGAGTCAACACTCCACTTGATTGACCTTGTGAGATACATAAATTCTATAGCTCCAAGTTTTCCTTGCAAGGAAGAGCTACCACTCTATCCTCAAATTTGGTCTCCCAACTCTCACAAGTAAAACACTATCCCAAAATGATTTTTGTAGTATGACTTTACCAATAACAAGTGTGATCATTTACCCATCTACACCATTTTTTTATAGGAATTTCCTCACTGACACATCTCCACATGCACAAATAATTAACTTTTTAATTAAATAAATTAGGATTATTCACCCACACACTTGTCACTCTCTCCCCGCACAAGTAATTACAAGTTTTATTTTAATTAAAAAGTCAAATTCCCTCACATCCTCCCATGTGTTCCTATTTTATCTCTTAGTTGTCCCTTTATCCCCCAGGTTCTCATTTAATGAGTGTCTCCTAACTAGATCTTAGTTAGATTTTGATTATGAGTCGTCTTCTAGTTAGACTAGTGGTAGGTTGACTTAAGATTCTTTTCCATGTGTACTCCTATTCTCTCATATTATTATTTCTTCTAATTTAAAAATCCAAATTATTAATTTCATGTAGACATGTGCAATTTTTCTAGTCTTTAGATTTATATTCATATTTTTCCTAATTTGATTGATCTCATTTCTTTTAATTTAATTTGTAGATTTAATTTAGTCCCCTAACTAATCTTAGACTTAGGCTTAGTCTTAGAATTAAGCTTAGATTTTTATTGGGATTTATAATTAATATAATCACTCTTTACTTAATTATTTTAATCCAATAGGGTCTAATCTATTTAAGGTTTTCTAGGCCGCCTATATTTATTTACTCAAGTTTTTAATTTACGTGACGTGCCCTTCAAGACACACCTCTGTGCTGCAAGGGTGTCACTCGCCTTTAACTAGTTTTGGTAGTTTGTGAAACCCTTGGAGTCAACACTCCACTTGATTGACCTTGTGAGATACTAAGGGATTCTAAGGAATACGCACTCTGCCTTATTTCATACCCCTTATAAATCTTTGTGAGCGACTGTCTCAATCCTCTCTCATGACATCGTGGACCTCTCGAATTAGGTAATCATTAACCTACATATTTGGCCACGATAGGAGTTCTAGTAGGCTGTGATAGGGACACTGCCACACCTCTCCCTTAATATCTGGTTTCTGTGCATGGCCCCTTTACTCCTTATGTGAGTCAGTTTAGCAAGCATCGTCATTCTACATCCATTGACAACTGTGACTGATCTATATACATAATCATACTAAATCAATCATATGTCACATATACATAAAATGAAATACTCAAACAAAATACAATCCACTCCTTGACTCAATCTGGAGTCCAAGGAGGTCCATTGATGCCATCAACATCCATAATTGGTCATGTGTCCTGCACATTCATGTAAACTCGTCAATAACATATGTCAATACATATATATTGAAAAAAAAGTCACACCATATCATCATCATCATGTATAATCCATAATCGAGACAAAATCACCATGTACCATAACCGGATCACTTGCACGCAAGTGTCCTCAAAGAATAAGTCGATAACATGTGCTTAGTATAGTCGAATGTTACATACACCCCCTCTTGTTTTAAACTTCATCCAAAAGTTTTACAATATATAAAATGCAAGTAAATAAAAGTATCTGACATGGATCTATATGTATAATCTATCAAACAAGTAAGGAAATTGTTGACGCATATCATATGCATTCCCTAGGTAGTCGAGTGTGGACTATAAATGTCCCACTGGACCTTGACCTGATCGACTATTTGACACCATAGTTGTGAATGCGATGGTATAGAATTTGGATTGGTTCTGCCGTGAGAGCACCCTCATCTGAAACCTGCAAATAACTCATGTCAATCACATGTGTAGGATCAATAATATAATATCTCAAAACAGATACATGAAATACACCATGCATATGCCTCAAAGAAACAGGAAAGGATAGTCGATAAGCCACGGGTCCTTTCCTTTCCACAACTTCGAAAGGTCCCACAAACATAAGAGAGAATTTAGCAACCTTTCAAAACTTTATCAAACTCTTATGCCGTTTCAGCCACAAGAAAACTATGTTTCCAGCTTCATAACTACAGTCAATGCGATGTGCATCAACATAACTCTTCTGTCGATATTTCACTTCTTTAATCCTTTGTCTTATTGATCGCACTTGTTCTTCCATTTCTTCTATCACTTTTGGTCCTACCAGGACCCTATCCTCAAGTTGATGCCAACTCAGTGACGTTCGACATGGTCTCCTATAAAGAAACTCAAACGATGCCATATTAATGGTACTTTGATAGTTGTTGTTGTATGCAAACTCTATTAGTGGCAATAAATATTCCCAACATTTCTATTGGTACATTACATGCATACACAACATATATTCCAAAATTTGGTTTGTTCTTTCTATCTTCCCATCTGTCTCAGGGTGATATGCGGTACTAAAGTTCAGTTGCATTCCCAAAGCCTCTTGGAAACTAGTCCAAAATCATCTTGTAAACATCGATCCTTGATCGGATATGATCCTTCTTGGTACACCATGTAATCTCACAATCTCACTGAAAAAAAACTCTAGCTATGTCTGGCGCCTGATACGTCATACATACAAGGATAAAGTGTGCACTCTTCGTGAGAGTGTCAACTACCACGAAAATTGTATTGTGTCTCCTTGTCGTTAGTGGAAAACCAACAATAAATTCCATCAAAATAACCTCCCATTTCGATTCTAGAATAGCGTGTGGTTGTAATAATCCTGTCAGATGTCTATGTTTAGCTTTCATTATATGACATTCTAGACATCTCTCCACGTAACTAGCAATGTCTTATTTCATTCCCTTCTAGAAGAATAAAGGCTTAAGGTCTATCTTCATCTTCGTGACTCCCATATGAGCCATTTACGTTGCTCGGTGTGCTTCACTTAAGATCAAATTTCGTAATTCATCATTAGGAGGTACGTACATTATGTTGTTATACCTCAACAATATGTCATTGTCCAATGTATAACCTTCAAAATCCGTTACCATCATGGTGTCTTGTCCAATATTTTATCTAACCTCCTTGTACCAATCATTGTCTATCTGTAATGCTAGAATATTTTCTTGAAGATTTGTCTTAAGAGGTATTACCAAGAATATGTGTGGTCTCTGACTCGATGCATCTGCCACTATGTTCATCGTTCCTTTAATGTAACTAATCTCAAAATCATATTCGCTAAGTAATTCTGACCAACACCTTTGTCGTGCATTCAAGTCACTCTGCATAAATATATGTTGCAATCTACATTGATATGTCTTTAGATCGAATTTATATCAAATCAGATAGTGTCTCCAAAATCTCAAGGCATATACAAGTGCCAATAACTCCAAGTCATGCATTTGTGTAGTTTTCCTCATGCTTTCTCAATTTCCTTGATATGTAAGTGATCACTCGACCGTCTTGCATAAAAACTCCACCTAAACCTTCCTTGGATGCATCTGTGTATACCAAGAATTCCTTGTCCATGTCAGGGAATTTCAGTATTGGTGTTGTCATCAACACCTCTTTAAGTTTATGAAATGCTTCTGCATATTTCTCTATCCAGACAAACTTCTTATTTTTATTTTGCAATTCCGTGATCAGATTTGTTATCTTTGCAAAACCTTCGATGAATCATCGGTAATATATTGCTAAACCCATAAATTTGTGTACTTCTTATATGTTTATCAATGCAGGATATTCCATAATATCCTCAACTTTCACTTGATCCACAACGATACCTTCACTGGATATGATATGTCACAAGTAATGAATCTTTGATTGGTAAAAATAGCATTTTTATAACTTCCTGTACAACTTGTTTTCTTGTAGTCACTGTAGTACCAATATTAAACGTTCGTCATGATCTTGTTTCATTCAATAATAAATCATTATATCATCGATACATACTTGAAAAAACTTGTCCAAGTAGTTGTGGAACACCCCATTCACCAAGATTATGAATACCCCTAGGGTGTTTTTCAGTTCGAATGATAAAACTGTAAACTTATAGTGTCTGAATCTTGTCTTAAATGTGGTATTACGGATATATTCCTCTTTAATCCATAACTGGTGATATCCTAATCTCAAATCAATCTTTGAAAACATCGTCTCTCCTTTCATCTAATCAAACAAATCGTCTATTCTTGGAAATGGATATTGCTTCTTGATCGTTGCTTTGTTCAATTGATGATATTCAATACAAAGTATCCACGATCCATCCTTATTTCTTACGAAAATAACTGGTGCACCCCAAGGTGACACACTTGGACGTATAAGTCTCAAGTCCAACAATTCTTTCAATGGCATTTTCAAATCCTGTAATTCAGGTGTTGACATACGATAAGGCGTTCTTTCTATCGGTTCAGTTCCAAGTTTCAAGTCGATTGTAAACTCCAACTCTCTTTCGGGTGGCAAACCTGGTAACTCTTCTGGAAACACATCTGCAAAATCTTGTACTACAAAAAAGTTGTATAATCCTTCTACCTCACCCTTTTCATTTAGTGATAAGATTTCATATAGCTTGCATCCCTTGCACATAATCTTCTATAGATGTAGAGAAGAAATAAATATCAAGGAAACCCCTTGGTTCCTTCTTATAATCACTCTTCTTCGTCCCAAATCATCTTTCAAATTAACCATTTCGTCTTACAGTTGAGTATCACATCATGTGATTCCAACCAATCCATACCAATCACTCTGTCATAAGATCCTAAGATCGTGACATATAGGTTGTCCTTCGTTACAAAATCTACCAAGTTAATGCTACAGTCCGTAACCTTTCCTCCAACCTTCTATTTGGCACACGAATCAATTTCTATGTATATGGACTAGTCATGCTCGACTACCTTTACCTTAATTCTCTTTAGCACTGCACTAGAGATAAATCTCTTTGTAGCACCTAGATCTATCAAAATACTAAAAGTTTTATCGACGATTGTACTTGATGTCTCAAGCATAGTGGATTGGTGCTCAGCCTGACGGTTATTCACCGCTGCATGAATCCTATGGGCCTTGCCCAAATCTCCAACTATAGTGGGTCCTAATGATCCAACTGCTTTGGTAATGTGGCTCTCCACATGTCCAAAATCCAGTCTTCAGGCTAGTACTCGTGGTTCACGAAGTAGAATTTTCTAGCCTAGTAGTCTGTGATCTTGGTTTTTTCTGTTGAACATGCCTAAACTACTACTACTGTGAGTGACTTTGTTGTTGATGCAATGGTCCTCTATAATGAGTCCTCTGCTGAGGAGTCTTTCATCGTGGTGTCATGAACATAGGTCCACTAGACGTATATCAATGCGCTGAAGTCTATCTGGATAATGTCTGATGCTGCTGCATTCCTGATGTCATTTGTCTAGTCGGTCTAGAAGGAGTGTTGACCCAACCCCCGTTGTTTATCTATTCCTCAACTATGAGGGCCTTCTGAACTACATTGTGCAATGTCTAAGGCATTAGAAACCTCACCTTTGCACATATGTAAAAGTTAAGGCCGAACACAAACTTGTTGACCTTTAACTTCTCTATGTTCAGATGTGGAGCATACCTAAGCAACTCCATGAATATGGGAGCATACCGTACGAATGTAAATTTTAATGACAAAAATAAGCAAGGTAATATTTTGTCTTACACTTAGCAACCTAGAGATAACTGTCTTGCATGAACTCTGAAATGTCTAAAACCCACATTTAGAAATTTCCATAAGTAGACATATGCATTGCTAAGTAATTATGCAGCGAAAATAAACATAATGAACAACATTCAATCACTCATGAATAACTTAGAAAATTAGGCAGATGTCAGGGAAAACCCCAATGTGGGGAAAAACAATGAGAAAGAGAGAGATTTTATTATTTAGCTTCAAGAAAAGTACATATCAACAACAATAACACATTTCTAGCCAAGAGAAAAACCACTTACAACACACAAAAACTGTCCGAATTTTTTTTGTCTCGGTTTTCGTGTCAAGTCCATACTGTTGTACGACCCACCTAGAAATTTTGCACCTTGAAATTCATGCAGACAATCTAATGTATGGATTGTTCTATACAACCCAGTAGTAGTAAGAAAAATGCTCAAAACAACCTCAAAAACTGTGCCCATCCTGCCTCAATTTTTGTTCCCTCTTCCCCTTGTTGTACAGACTGTATGGATTGTACGGATCCATACAATATGAACTCCAACAGGAGAAAAACGACCAAGCACCCAAACATAAATTAATCCTTGGGATTTGTGCCCTATATCTCTTGGAAAATGTGCCCTCCTTACTACCCTCTTTCCTCTCTCAAGCTTACTCAAAAAATCTCTCAAACTCCTTCTCTCAATGTCTTGCACACTACCTAATGAATTCTTTTATAAAATATGAAGATGATCTTTTCCCTCCAAAGTGTCTTTTCACCTTCCCCAACCCTAAATCCAAAGGCTAATATATAATCTTTCCTTTACAAGAACAAGGGCTATGATTCATTCCCTCGAAAATAAATCACTTAAAATATTAAAGTACATTTCACTTTATTACATAAGTGCACTTTATGAAATAAAGTCACTTTAATATTAGAAGGTACACTTTATTAAAATGTCACTTTAATAAAAGAACCACTTTACAACTTTATAAAAACCCATTACAAAGTTAAGTGCCTAGTAGTGTCAACATAAGGTAACATCTGCATACAAGACAAAACATGTAGAGTACCTCCCGAACTAAAACRATAACACTCCCTCTTAGAGAGGGATGTACTCACTGTCATCTCCATCATCTGGTCCCATTACACTATACTCAGTAGGATCTCCCTCTGAACCTGGATCCATCCTCACCACTTGCATATAACTCGAACTAGAATATGTTCTCCTGACAGCTACCCGAAACCCTGAGTTGCTTGGAGAATCCACTCCACCCTGAGCATTGGTTCGACCACACCAGCTGATCCTCCAGCCGGTGCTAAGAAGATACTTTCTCTCTTCTCTAAAAATGCAAGACTAAATCCTTGGGCCCACCGTAGTCTCATGAGCCTCCTCATGATCCTCATCCAAGGCTAAATCATGTCCCGAAGGTTGTCCTCGCAACATATACAACCTATCCACCCAATCATCGATCATCTATAGTTCCACCGGGTCCACTCCCTCCCTGTAGATAAAGACATGTTCCATCTAGAAACATGTACAATATCCTACATCCTCCAAGGCTGAGACTGAGAGAAATTTAACCCTCAACCCTCGAACAAAGAAAACTCCATCAAGCTCTAGGAATCCTCCATACTCGAGTTGTAATCTAACCCTTCCAACTCCATGTACACCTCGTGCCATAACACCTTCATTTACCACCTTCTGATCAGGACCTATCTCTATGATAATTAGGAATACTCACTAGATTCTCGTCATGTGGCAAGAGGCTCCACTATTCACAATCCATTTGATATCACCTCCAAATCTTCCGCTACCGACACTTGAAACTAGGGTAACCAAAGAAAATTCCTTGTCATACTTGGAAGCAAAGTCCTCCATGGTTGTTGTAGCAGTTGTCTTAGGACCCTCTGGTTCCTTCTTCTTCTTCTTCTTCTTCTTCTTCCTCTCAGAACAATGAGAAGAAAGGTGCCCCAACTGGTTACAACAGTAACATATGACTTTACTCAAGTCCCTCCCGAAACTTCCTTTCTTCTTGCTATTTGCAGCAAGAGCGACATTTTCATCCACTCCATCTATCTTTTGTCCATTGCTCTCATATCCTTCCCGGATATCCTCCTGAGTGAAATCGTCCCACAGTCTGCTCCAATCTAAAACATGTTCACAACCCACCACAAACTTCATGAAGACTTCCCATTCCTTGGTGAATCCTTTCAAGACTATCCTCACCAACTCTGAATCCGATATGACCTCTCCAACTGCTTCCATCTCATCTTTCACTTGAGTTACCCTGGTAAGATAAGAAGAAACACTCTCCTCCTTACCCATCTTGGCATCATGCAACTTATCCTTCAATGCCATCTTCTAGTTTTCATTCTTCGCCTCAAATAAGTTCTTAAGTGCATCCCACATATTTTTGGTTGTCTTCTTCTCAGCCAAGTGTGGGATAAGGTGATCCTTCACCTCATCTAGAATAATCCTCTAAGCTTTGGCCTCCTTGACCTCATGCAAATCCAAGGCAATAGGATCTTTTGTGGGAACCACAACAATAGAACTAACATAGTTCCAAATCTTGTTCTCCTTGAGAACAACTAACATCCGGACCTTCCACTACAAATAGTTGGAAATTCCATCCAACCGATCCTCAAATATAATACATGCAGCCATATTCCCTGTCACAACTCAAAGAAAAAAAACACAAATTTTCCCCCTTCAAACTTGCCCTAAAATCTCACTGCTCACTACCACTCAGAGATCAATCTATGATACCATGTAAATTTTAATGACAAAAATCAACAAGCTAATATTATGTCATACACTTACCAACCTAGAGATCTTGCACCAACTCTGAAATGTCTAAAACTCACATTCAAACATTTCCATAAGCAGAAATACACACTGCTAGTTAATTATGCAGTGGAAATAAGAACAATGAACATCATTCAATCACTCATGAATAACTCAGAAATTTAGGAAAATGACAGGGAAAACCCCATTGTGGGGAAACCCAATTAGAGAGAGAGATTCTATTATTAAGCTTCAAGAAAGTACATATCAGTAGCAATAACACATTTCTAGCCAAGAGAAAAACCAATTACAACACCCAAAAACTATCACAAAAATTTGTGCCTCAATTTATGTGCCAAGTCTGTACTGCTGTATGACCCACCCAGAAATTCTGCAACTCAAAATTCATGCAAAAAGTCTGTTGTACGAATTGTTCGGTACGACCCAACATCAACAAGAAAAATGCTCAAAACAACCTCGAAAACCAGGTCCATCCTGCCTCGATTTCCATTCATTCTTCTCCTTACTATACGGACTATACAGATCCGTACATTACAACCTCCAACAACAGAAAAATGACCCAACACTCAAACATAAATTAATCCTTGGGATTTGTGCCCTAGCTCTATTGGAAAATGTGCCCTCCTTGCTGTTGTCTTTCCTATTGGAAAATGTGCCCTCCAAAGTGTCTTTTCACCTTCCCCAACCCTAAATCCAAAGGCCAAGATATAATATTTCCTTTACAAGATCAAGGGCTCTGATTCTTTTCCTCCAAAATAAATCACTTAAAATATTAAAGTGCATTTCACTTTATTACATAAGATCACTTTATGAAATAAAGTCATTTTAATGTTAGAAGGTACACTTTATTAAAAAGTCACTTTAATAAAAGAACCACTTTACAACTTTATAAAAACCCATTGCAAAGTTAAGTGCCTAGTAGTGTCAACATAAGGTAACATCTTCATACAAGACAAAACATGTGAAGTACCTCCGAAGCTAAAAAGATAATAATGACCACCCTGTCGCAAGGCATTAAACTCATTAATCTGGTGCTCAATGAATTCCTTGGACAAGTACCTCTCTCGAAACCATTCCTCGAATAGCTCCCATGACACGTCTTCAACAATCATTTTTAGTTAAGATAGGAGTGTCTTCTGCCATAGAAGAGCACTCCCCTTTAGTTGAAAGACCGTCATGCAGACTTTCATGTTGGAGGTGTAATCATGAAGTGTGATGTGCATCGCCATATTCTCCAACCATGCCTTGGCAGCTGAGCCATCCGTGGCACTGATGAACTTGAGAAACTTTACCTTTTCGAGATCTCTATGTATGCTAACACTACCAACTGGAGTGCACTATGAACCCTCATTGGGTACAAACGCTCTGCCCTCATCTCTGTCTAGTCGGTTAATCAAGGCCTATGACATCCTCTGAAAGGATCTCATCATACCTACCATATCTCCCACAACAACCTATTCTTGTTCAGTGATTTTTTCTTCTCCTTGGGGGTTAGACCCCTCTGGCGTGGATGTTATCGGAGGTGTAACACCTCTTCCTCCAGCACCAAGTCGTCTACCTCCACAACGTCCTCTAACCATGATTACCTGCATGGAAAATTTTCAAATTTTAATTAGCGATATAGTTTTAATCAGTTGTTTAACACATTGGAAGGCGTAACGGTCCAAATTCGTAGGGTTGAACTGACTTTTATACCATATGTACCATACCCTCCGTTACGACAACAAATAGTGAGTACAAAAGAGGTAAATGATTTTTTTTTTCGAAAACAATGTTACGACAAGTGACATACATCACAACATAAATTAATAACTACACAATCAAGTTCATCATAGTCAACTGAATGCAACATAACTATGATTCATCCAAATATCTCATAAAGATAACATAAGGAAACTACCCATCCAACCTATCTTGCATGGTTAGGACCTCCAAGACACATAAGAAACGCTCAATTCCATGATTCATCAGATTGATTTTGACCATTTAAGGTCTTAGGATTGGCGATTGTTATGAGGAACAAGGAGGTATCTAAATCCCCTTAATCCAATTATAAGCTGAAATTCAACTAGATTTATCAACCATACTTAATCATCTATTCTTCATGGTGCCATAGAATAAACTACTTTGCTTAATCAATCCTTCAAGCAATATTAGGTGCAAAGTTGAGTTAGAGAAAAAAACATAAGGATTAATAAAACCATAGGAACATAATTGCAAACTTTGTAATATATAAAGATCTATTTCTCATCATCATTAATATCTTGCCAGTGCCAGGTTCATTCAATGTCAAGTATCATTTATCAAGTGAATCAAGCCGTTGTAATGAAAAACCACTAAGTATCTCAACTATGTATCTTAACAACATGATATATATTATTTAGAAATGAATAAGGAATTCAATACTTGTAACGATCCCTTCATTACAACAACATATAGTGAGTACAAAAGAGGTAAATATTTATTTTTTTTGAAAACAAATGTTACGACAAGTGACATGCGTCACACCACATATTAATAACTACACAATCATTTGAAAGCAACATCACTATTAATCGATCAACCATATCTCATAAGGATAACATAAGGAAACTACCCATTCAATATATCCTGCAAGGTTAGGACCTCCAAGACACATAATCAATGCTCAAGTCCAGGATTCATCCGATTGATTTTGACCATTTAAGGTCTCAACACTGGTGATTGTTCTGAGGAATGAGGAGGTATCTAAATCCCATTAATCCGATCATAATTTGAAATTTAAGACTAGATTCATAAACCATACTTAAACACCAATTCTTCCTATTACAATAGTATAAAATACCTTGCTTAATCAATCTTTCAAGCAATATTAAGTGCAGAGTTGAGTAAGAGAATAATACATAAAGATTAATAAAAACCACAGGAGCATAATTACAATCTTTGTAACAGCTAGAGATCTAATTCTTATCATCATTAGTTTCTTGTCAATGTCAAGTTCATTCAATGTCAAGTATCATTTATCAAGTGATTCAAAATTATATAACCAGTGAAATCTACATATAGCTCAGTTAGGTTTTCTTTTATTATGGAAATCTTATTAAGCATTATATAAGGAAATCGATCTTAAATTACATATCCATTTATAAGAACCCATAAAAAGATCAAAATATTCTTTAAGCAAAGCCTAAATAATTCAATACTAATTTACAAATCCAATTATAAGACCCCATAAAATATCAAAACTCTTCTTAATCAATATTAACGACTTCAATACTACTTTAAGTATCCTTTAGGAAACTATAAGAAATCAATCATAATAAGTAGATAAATAAGAATTCAAAACTGCCTTGCATATCCATTTAAAATATCTAAGAAGATCAAAACATATGTAGTAATATAATAATGACTCATAACAACTTTCCTATCCATACATAAAGAATATAAGGGATCATATCATAATAAGTGATATGAAAATATTTAAGCTACTTTACATATCCATATAAAAAGAATATAAGAAATCAATCATAATAAGTAGATAAATAAGAATTCAAAACTGCCTTGCATATCCATTTAAAATATCTAAGAAGATCAAAACATATGTAGTAATATAATAAGGACTCATAACAACTTTCCTATCCATACATAAAGAATATAAGGGATCATATCATAATAAGTGATATGAAAATATTTAAGCTACTTTACATATCCATATAAAAAGAATTTAAGAAAAATCATATACACGAAATAAATAAAGACTATATAAACCATCTTATATATCCATTTATAAAAACTATAAGACGATTAAACCACACCAGGCAATGTGTAAATATTTCCAAGCTACTTTACATATCCAATTAAAAGAACCATAAGAAGATCAAAACCCATAATTAAGAAATAAATAAGATTTCATATCCTAACTTACATATCCTTATGTAAGGATTTTAAAGAAGATCAAAAATCACTTCATTTTATAATACTAAGTTAGGCATGAAACTTTTGTGTATCTCAAGCCATATTTAAAAGGTGGATTGATATTTACACAGAGGGTACTAAGGTTTTGGAATTTGTTCCAGCCCTGGAAACGACACACAACACAATCTAGATCTTGTTCCAGTCCTGGATATGACACATAGCACAATCCAGAACCTATTCCAGCCCTGGATACAACACCTGTGTTAACAAAGAGGAAATCCTATGGAAATTTTCATACCCCAAGGAAGCCTTCAAATACCTAAGGTATAACCTGGTTCACTATAATAACCGCCCAAACAAACACAAAGTAACATAGATTAACCTTTTTGCAGTTAACTAAGTGTTTTTCCCAAAGTTAAATATGAGGATATATAAATACGAATATCAACTAACTGAAATTGGGTAAACAAGAATTGAATTAAATTTACACCTAAGTGATTCCATAAATGAATCCAAGGATAATGACTAGACTATAAAAATAAACACCGTGACTTCCATTGATGTGGTAGCAAACAGGTGAATGTATTAATTGTCAAGTTTTAAAGACAGTTCATTAACACATAGATTGACATAGAAGTGGCAGTAATGGGTAAATTCAGTAATGGTTAAGATTTAAAAAAAAAAACAATCAAATTTCTGGAATCTTGGATTAATTTCCAAAGGAAACAAACTAAGACTCCAAGGATAGGGATTCGAATTAGTTGACAATCTTCAAAACCAAATCATACACAGTGCATAAGGGGCTGAAATTAAATATCCAATAACACACAACACAGTTTGACACTCATTCCATAACTTAATTCGACACAAAACACAATGCGACACTCGTTCCAAACCTTGATCTGACACACAACACAGTCCAACACTCATTCCAGACCTTAATCTGACACTCTACACAGTCTGAAACTCATTCCATAACTTAATACAAAACTCAACACAGTCTAACACTCGTTCCATACCTTAATCTGACACTCAACACATTATGACACTTGTTCCAGACCTTAATCCGACACTTAATTTTTGAATCACTGATTTAATTTCCACGGGCAGCGAAACAAATATTTCGCTAATTGTTAATCCCTAAAGGAAATATACAGTAGATTAAATCAGAGGTTGCCCATTTAATCCTTACACCATGAATCAAATCCAAATAAACATCACAACAAAAATTCAATCACTAGCGAAGGCAAGTAAGGGGAGATTTAAAATTTTAGAGCCTCCATATCAGTAACTAAATAAAAAACAACAGAAATTCTTGTATGCAAGCAAAAGGTCCAAATTTCATATTGCAAATACATTGAAGATCATCTTAAGCAATACTCACAAAATTTACCATAAATTCAATCCTAGATTTCATAAACTATCAAGGAACTTGTCAAATCGATATCAGAATTACAACACAGTTATGACAATTTCTAAAAACTATATGCTACAATTTAATCTTTACAATTACAAATCTCAATAAGAATATTGTAACTGACGAAGATGGTCTTTGAAGATGATCTTCCACAAATGGTGTTCCTTCCTTCCTCCCACTTTCTAATCATGGAGACTTCATCGATACCTCACATCCAACGCTAGGGGTACTCTTCTTCCCCCTTAGGCACCCGAGCCGCAAAGGGGGCAATCAAAAAACCATAAATACTATAGAACCAAGTTTTCCTCGCAAGGGAGAGCTACCATTCTATCCTCAAACTTGGTCTCCCAACTTTAACAAGTAAAACGCAGTTCAAAAATGATTTTGGCAACATAACTTTACCAAAAACATGTGTGATCCATTTCTCATATAGACAATTTGTTTTATAGAAATTTCCTCATTGACACATTTTCACATGCACAATTAATTAACTTTTTTAATTAAATAAAATAGGATGATTAACCCTCACTCTTGTCACTCTCTCCCCAAGTTGCACAAGTAATTACAAGTTTTCATGTTTATTAAAAAGTCAAGTTCCATCGTATCCTCCCTTGTGTTCCTATTTTCTCTCTTAGTTGTCTCTTTATTCCCCATATTCTTATTTAATGAGGGTCTCATAACTAGATCTTAGTTAGAGTTTTATTAGGAGTCTTATTCTAGTTAGACTAGTGGTAGGTTGACTCAAGATTCTTTTCCAAGTGTTCTCCTATTCTCTCATATTATTATTTCTTTCTTATTTTAAATTGCCTTTTATTAATTTCATGCACACATGTGCATTATATCTCATCTTTATATTTTCTCACTATTTTATTTCTTAAATTGATTTATCACATCTCTTGTAATTGAATTAATAATTTAATTTAGTCCCCTAACTAACTTAGACTTAGGATTAGTCTTTGAATTAGGCTTTGAATTTCATTAGGATTTATAATTAATAGATTCACTCTTTAATTAATTATTTAAATTTGACAAGTTCCAAATATTTCATGTTTTCTAGGAAACCTAGATTTATTGACTCAAGTTTTTAATTACACGACATGCCCTTCAAGACACACCTTCGTGCTCCAAGGGTGCCACTCGCCTTTGACTAGTTTTGGTAGTTTGTCCAACCCTTGGAGTCAACACTCCACTCAGTTGACCTTGTGAGAGACTAAGGGATTCTAAGGAATAAGGACTCCAACTTATTCCGTGCCCCTTAGAAATCTTGATGACCGACTGTCTCAGTATACCCTCACAAGATCCTGGACCTCTCGAAGTAGGTAATCATTAACCTACAATTCTAGCCTCGATGAGAGTGCTAGTAGGTTGTGAAAGGGACACAGCCTCACCTCTCCCTCAATATCTGGTTTCTGTGGAGGGCCCCTTTACTCCTTATGTGAGTTTAATTAGAAAGCATCATCAGCCTGCATCCATTGCCAAAACACTATCACTAATCCATATACATAATAATACTAAATCAATTATATGTCACATATGCGTAAAATGAATACTCAAACCAAACACAATCCACTCCGTGAATCAATGTGGAGTCCAAGGTAGTTCGTTGATTCCATCGACATCCACCATTTGGCATGTGTCCTAGACACTTAGGAAAACTCTTCAATAACATATGTCAATACATATATATAGAAACAATAAGTCACACCATATCATCATCATCATGTGTAATCCATAATCAAAACAAAATAACCATGTACCATAACTGGATCACTTTCACACAAGTGTCCTCAAAGAATAAGTCGATAACATGTGCTCAGTAGAGAAGGATGTTACATACACCCCCTCTTGTTTTAAACTTCGTCCCGAAGTTATACAGTATATAAAATACAACAAAACAAATTATCTGACATAGATCTATATGTCTAATCTATCAAACAAGTAAGGAAACGACTGACACATATCATATGCATTCTTCGAGGTAGCCGAGTGTGGACTATAATTGTCCCACTGAAACTTGACCTGATCGACTATTCAACGTCGTAGTTGTTGAATGCGATGCTCCATAATACGGATTGGATCTGTCATGAGAGCACCCTCGTCTAGCACCTGCAAAGAAGTCATGGGAATCACATGTGTAGGATCACTAATATAATGTCTCAAAACAGATACATGAAATACATCATGCATATGCCTCAAAGAATCGGGCAAGTCTAGTCAATAATGCATGGGTCCTTTCTTTTCCACAACTTCTAAAGGTCCCACAAACCTAGGAGAGAGTTTAGCACCCTTTCCAAACTTGACCGAACTCTTGTGCGGTTTTACCCACAAGAAAAGTCTGTCACCAACTTCATAATTGTGGTCAACACGATGTGCATCGACATAACTCTTATGTCGATCTTGTTCTTATTTAATTATTTTTCTTATCAATTGAATTTGTTCTTCCATTTCTTGTATCACTTCTAGTCCTACCAGGACCCTGTCTTCAATTTGATCCTAACTCAACGACGTCTAGCATGGTTTCCCATAAATAAACTCAAACGATGCCATCTTAATGGTACTTTGATAGATGTTGTTGTATGCAAACTCTACTAGTGACAAGAAATATTCCTAATGTTTCTGTTGGTCCATTACATACATACGCAACATATCCTCCAAAATTTGGTTCGTTATTTCTATCTTCCCCTCCATCTCAGGGTGATACGTTGTACTGAAATTCAATTGTGTTCCCAAAATACTCTTGGAAACTGGTCCAAAATCGTCATGTAAAAAAATATCCTCAATTGGATATGATCCTTCTTGGTACACCATGTAATCTAAAAATCTCTCTGACAAATACTCTAGCTATGTCTAATGCATGATACGTCATACATACAGGGATAAAGTGTGCACTCTTCGTCACAATGTCAACTACCATGAAAATTGAATCGTGTCTCCTTGCCATAAGTGGAAAACCAACAATAAAGTCCATCGAAATGACCTCCCATTTCTATTATGGAATAATGTGTGGTTGTAATAATCCTGCCAGATATCTATGTTCATATTTCACTAGATGACATTCTAGACATCTTGTCACGTAACTAACTATGTTTGTTTCCATTCCCTTCTAGAATAATAAAGGATTAAGGTTTGCCTTCACCTTTGTGACTCCCGGATGAGCCATGTACATTGCTCAATGCACTTCAATTAAGATCAAATTTATTAATTCGCCATTAGGTGGTATGTAAATTTTGTTGTTATACATCAACAATCTGTCATGGTCCAATGTATACCCTTCAAACTTCAATACCATCATGGTATCTTTTCCAATATTTTACTTAACTTCCTTGTACCAATCATCGTCTATCTGTAACACTAGAATATTTTCTCTAAGATTGGTTTTAAGAGGTATTTCCAAGAATATGGGTGGTCTTTGACTCAATGCATCTTCCACTCTGTTCACCATTCCCTTAATATAAGTAATCTCAAAATCGTATTCGCTAAGTAATTTTGACCAACGCCTTTGTCATGCGTTCAAGTCACTCTACGTAAATATATGTTGCAATCCACAGTGATCTTTCTTTAGTTTGAATTTATATACAATCAGATAGTGTATCCAAAATCTCAAGGCATATACAATTTCCAATAACTCCAAGTCATGCATTGCGTAGTTCTCCTCATGATTTCTCAATTTCCTTGAAATGTAAGCGATCACTCGACCGTCTTGCATCAAAACTCTGCCTAAACCTTCCTTGGATGTGTCTATGCATACCAATAATTCCTTGTCCATGTTGGGGACTTTTAGTATTGGTACTCTCATCAATACCTCTTTAAGTTTTTGAAATGCTTCTGCGCATTTCTCGGTCCATACAAACTTCTTGTTTTTCTTCTGCAATCTCGTGATTGGATTTGCTATCTTTGAAAAACCTTTGACGAATCATCGGTAATATCCCGCTAAACCCATAAATTTACGTACTTATTGTACATTTGTTGGTGTAGGCCATTCCATAATAGCCTCAACCTTGAATGGATCCACAATGATACCTTCACCAGATATGATATGTCCCAATTAATTAATCTTCAATTGGTAAAAAGAACATTTCGACAACTTCCCGTACAATTTGTTTTCTCGTACACACTGTAGTACCAATATTAAATGTTCTTCATGTTCTTCTTTCTTCTGAGAATAAATCAATATGTCAACAATAAATACTTGAACAAACTTGTCCAAGTATTCACAGAACACCCCATTCATCAATCTCATGAATACCCCTGGGATGTTTGTTAATCCGAATGGTAAAAATGTAAACTCATAATGTTTGAATATCATCTTAAATTTGGTCTTAGAGATATCTTCCTCTTTAATCCGTAATTGGTGATATCCTGATCTCTAATCAATCTTTGAAAACATCGTCACTCCTTTCATCTAATCAAACAAATCATCTATTCATGGCAATGGATATTGGTTCTTGATCGTCTCTTTGTTGAATTGACGGTAGTAAATACAAAGTATCCACAATCCATCCTTCTTTCTTTTGAAAATAACTGGTGCACCCCAAGGTGACACACTTGGAAGTATAAGTCCCAAGTCCAACAATTCCTTCAATTGCATTTTCAATTATTGTAACTTAGGCATTGACATCCGATAATGTTTTCTAGCTATCGGTTCAGTTCTAGGTTTCAGGTCGATTGTAAACTCCAACTCTCTTTTGGGAAATAAACCTGGTAACTCTTTTGGAAACATGTCTACGAACACTTGTAGTACATGAAGGTTTTCTAATCCTTCTGCCTCGCCCTTTTAATTTAGTGCTAAGATTACATATAGCTTGCATCCTTTGCGCATACTCTTCTATAGATGTAGGAAAGAAATTAATCTCAAGGACACCCCTTGGTTCCTTCCTAGAATCACTCTACTATATCCCACATCATCTGTCAAACTTAACCATTTCATATTATGGTTGAGTATCGCATCATGCGATTCCAACCAGTCCATACCGATCACTATGTTATAAGATCCTAAGATCGTGACATATAGGTTGGCCTTCGTTATAAAATATCACAAGTTAATGCTACAATCTATAACATTTCCTCCAACCTTATGTTTGGAATCCAATTCCATTTCTACGTATCTAAACTCGTCCTACTCGACTGCCTTTACCTTAATTCTCTTTAGCGTTGCACTAGAGATAAATCTCTTTGTAGCACCATGATCTATCAAAATACTAAAATTTTGGTCAGTGATTGTACTTGATGTCTCAAGCACAATGGACTGGTGCTCGACCTGGCTATTATTTACCACTACATGAATCCTGTGGGCCTTGCCCAAATCTCCCACTATAGTGGGTCTCGTCAATCTGATCACTCTGTCCTTCTCAATCGGACAATCGCGTTGGCAATGTGGCTCTCCACATGTCTAACATCTAGTCTTCAGTCCAATACTCTTTGTCCCTGAAGTAGAAGTTGTTGGCATAGCATTATTTGATCATGGTATATTCTATTGAATGGGCCTAAACTACTGCTGACGATGTTGTTATTGCTGTGGTGGTCCTCTGTAAGGAGTCCTCTGTTGAGGAGTCTATCGTTGTGTTGTCGTGAGCACAGGTTCTCTAGACGTATCTCGATGCCCTGAAGTATATCTGGATGGTGTCTAATGTTGTTGTGCTCCTTATGTCGTACGTCCAGTCGATATAGAAGGAGTCCTTCCCTGACCCCTGTTGTTCATCTCTTCCTTAGCTATGAGGGCCTTATGAACTGCATCGTGCAATGTTTGAGGCATTAAAATCCTCACCTTTGCACGAATGTTGAAGTTAAGGATGAACACAAACTTGTTGACATTTAACTTCTCTGTGTTCAGATGTGGAGCATACCTAAGTAGCTCCATGAATATGGCCTCATACTCTGGTATCGTATGACCACCTTGTCGTAAGGTGTTGAACTCATTAAGTTGGCGCTCAATGAATTCCTTGAATAGGTACCTCTCCCGGAATCGTTCCTCAAACAACTCCCATGACATGTCTTCAACGACCATGTTTAGTTAAGGTAGGAGTGTCTTCCACCATAGAAGAGCACTCCCCTTCAACTAAAATACCTCCATGCATAATTTCATGTTGGAGGTGTAATCATGAAGTGAAAAGAACATCGCCATGTTCTCCAACCATGCCATAGTGGATAAGTTGTCCGTGGCACCCATGAAATTGGGAAAATTCACCTTCTCTTTTTCTCTGTGTACGCTAACACTACTATCTATAGTGATTTGTGAACCCTCATTGGGTACAGATGCTCTGCCCTCATCTCTATCTAGTCGGTTAATCAGGGCCTCTGACATCCTTTGAAAGGGTCTCATCATACCTACAACATCTTCCACAAAAACATGTTCCCAATTACTGATTTTTTCTTCTCCTTGGGGATTAGACCCCTCTGGTGTGGATTCTATCAGAGGCATAACACCTCTTCCTCCAACATCACATCGTCTACCTCCATGGCGTCCTCTATCCATGATTGGTTGCATGGAAAATTTTCAAATTTTAATTAGCGATATGATTTTAATCAAAAGTTTAACACAACAGAAGGTCCAAATTCATAGGGTTGAAATCACTCTAATACCATATGTAAAGATCCCTCTGTTACAAAAAAAACAATGAGTACAAAAGAGGTAAATGTATTTGTTTGTTTTTAAAACGAACATTACGACAAGTGACATGCGTCACAACACATATTAATAACTACACAAGAAATTTTATCACAATCAACTGAAAGCAACATCACTATTAATCAATCAACCATATATCATAATAATAACATAAGGAAACTACCTATCGAGTCTATCTTGCATGATTAGGACCTCCAAGACACATAATCAACACTCAAGTCCGAGATTTATCTGATTGATTTTGACCATTTAAGGTCTCAGGACTGACGACTGTTCTAAGGAACACAGAGGTATCTAAATCTCATTAATCCAATCATAAGCCGAAATTCGATACTAGATTCATAAACCATACTTAAACATCAATTCTTCCTGTTACAATAGAATCAAATACCTTGCTTAATCAATCTTTCAAGCAATATTAAGTGTAGAGTTGAGTAAGAGAATAATACATAAGCATTAACAAAAACCACATGAACATAATTACAATCTTTGTAATAGATAGAGATCTAATTCTCATCATCATTAGTTTCTTGTCAATGACGAGTTCATTCAATGTCAAGTATCATTTATCAAGTGATTCAAACTTATGTAACCAGTGAAATATACATATAGCTCAACTAAGTTTTCTTTTATTATGGAAATGTTATTAAGCAGTATATAAGGAAATTAATGTTAAATTACATATCCATTTATAAGAACCCATAAGAAGATCAAAATCTTCTTTAAGCGAATCCTAAATAATTCAATACTAATTTACAATTTACAAAGCCAATTGTAAGAACCCATAAAATATTAAAAATCTTCTTAAACAATACTTAACAATTTCAATACTACTTTAAGTATCTTTTAGGAAACTATAAGAAATCAATCATAATAAGTAGATAAATAAGAATTCAAAATTCCCTTGCATATCCATTTAAAATATCTAAGAATTGCATATCCATTTAAAATATCTAAGAAGATCAAAACATATGAAGTAATATAATAAGGACTCGTACCAAATTTCCTATCCATACATAAAGACTATAAGGGATCGCATCATAACAAGTGATATGTAAATATTTAAGCTACTTTACATATCCATATAAAAAGAATTTAAGAAAAATCATATACAAGCAATAAATAAAGACTATATAAACCATCTTACATATCCATTTTTAAAAACTATAAGACGATTAAATCACAACAAGCAATGTGTAAATATTTCCAAGCTACTTTGCATATCCACTTAAAAGAACTATAAGAAGATCAAAACCCATAATTAAGAAATAAAAACTATAAGAAGATTAAATCACAACAAGCAATGTGTAAATATTTCCAAGCTACTTTGCATATCCACTTAAAAGAACTATAAGAAGATCAAAACCCATAATTAAGAAATAAATAAGATTCCATATGCTAACTTACATATTCTTATGTAAGGATTTTAAATAAGATCAAAAATCACTTCATGTTATAATACTAAGGTAGGAATGGAACTTTTGTTTATCTCAAGCGACCTTTAAAAGGTGGATTGATATTTACACACAGGGTACTAAGATTCTGGAATCTGTCCCATCCCTCGAAACGACATGCAGGACAATCCAGACCCTGTTCCAGTCCTAGATATGGCATGTATCACAATCCAGAACTTGTTCCAGCTCTAGATATGGCATATAGCACAATCCAGAACCTGTTCCAGCCCTATATATGGCACCTGTGTGCCTGTAACAAAGAGGAAATCCTCTGGAACTTTTCCCGCCCCAAGGAAACCTTCAAATCCCTAACGGATAACCTGGTTCACTATAGTAACCTCCCCAAAAAACACAAAGAAACATAGCTTAACCTTTTTGTAGTTAACTAAGCGTTTTCCCCAAAGTTAAATACGAGGATATCTAAATATGAATATCAACTAAATACATTAACATAGAGATTGCCATCGAAGTGACAACAACAGGTAAATTCACTAATGGTTAAGATTTAAAAAAAAATTCAAATATCTGGAATCTTGGATTAATTTCCAATGGAAGTGAAATAAGACTCCAATGGTAGGGATTGCAATTAATTGACAGTCTTCAAAACCAAATCATACACATCACATAAGGGGATGAAATTAAATATCCAATAAAACAAAACACAGTCTGACAGTCGTTCCATACCTTAATATGACACACAACACAGTCTGGCACTCGTTCCAAACCTTAATATGACACACAACACAGTCTAACACTCGTTCCAGATCTTAATTCAGCACTCATCACAATATGACACTCATTCCAGACCTTAATATTACACTCAACACAATTTGACACTTGTTCTAGACCTTAATCTGACACTCAACACAGCCCGACACTTGTTCCAGACCTTAATCCTACACTCAACACAATCCGACACTCGTTCCAGAACTTAATCCGACACTTAATTTATGAATCATTGATTTAATTTCCATAGGAAGTGAAATAAACATTTCTCTAATTGTTAAGCCCTAAAGTAAATATCCAGTAGATTAAAAAAAAGGCTACCCATGTAATTCTTCCACCATGAATCAAATCCAAATAAACATTACAGCAAAAATTCAATCACTAGCGAAAGCAAGTAAAGGGAGATTTAAAGTTTTAGAGCCTCTATATCAATAGCTAAATAAAAAACAACAGAAATTCTTGTATGCAAGAAGAAGGTCCAAATTTCAGATTGCAAATACATTGAAGATCATCTTAAGCAATACTCACAAAATTTACCAAAAATTCAATCCTAGATTTCACAAACTATCAAGGAACTTGTCAAATCGATATCAGAATTACAACACAGTTACAGAAATTTCTAAAAACTATATGATACAATTTGATCTTTACAATTACAAATCTCAATAAGAATATTGTTACCAATGAATATGGTCTTTGAAGATGATCTTCCGCAACTGGCGTTCCTTCCTTCCTCCCTCTTTCTAATCATGGAGACTTCACCGGTACGTCCCAACCAATGCTAGGGGTACTCTCCTTCCCCCTTATCCCCTCGAGCCGCAAATGGTCCAGACACAAAACCATAAATACTATAGCACCAAGTTTTCCTCACAAGGGAGAGCTACCACTCTACCCTCAAACTTGGTCTCCCAACTCTCACAAGTAAAACTCAGTTCAAAAATGATTTTGCCGACATAAATTTACCAATAATAAGTGTGATCCATTTCGCATCAAGACCATTTGTTTTATATAAATTTCCTTATTGACACATGTCCACATGCACAATCAATTGATTTTTTAATTAAATAAAATAGGATTATTCACCCTCACTCTTGTCACTCTCTCCCCAAGTTGCACATGTAATTATAAGTTTTTCTCTCTTAGGTTTCCCTTTATTCCCCAGATTCTCATTTAATGAGTGTCTCCTAACTAGATCTTAGTTAGAGTTTGATTAGGAGTCTTCCTCTAGTTAGACTAATGTTAGGTTGACTCAAGATTATTTTTCAAGTGTTCTTCTATTCTCTCATATTATTATTTCTTTCTTATTTTAAATTCCTTTTTATTAATTTCATTCGCACATGTGCATTATATCTCATCTTTAGATTTTCTCACTATTTTATTTCTTAAATTGATTTATCACATCTCTTTTAATTTAATTTAGAACCCTAACTAGCTTAGACTTAGGCTTAGTCTTTGAATTAGTATTTGACTTTCACTGGGAACGCGTGTTTCCTCCTAAGAGGTCACAAGTTCAAATCTAAAGTGGGGTACGGTATGTATACTTCCATAGACTTGACCAGTCAAATCGTTAGGTAGAGGGGGTCTCATACACCAATTTGGTGTTTGGCTTGGTCGTGACCTTAAAAATAGATTATTATTATTATTATAATTAATAGATTCACTCTTTAATTAATTATTTAACTCCGACAAGGTATAAATATTTCATGTTTTTTAGGCCACCTGAATTTATTGACTCAAGTTTTTAATTACATGGCGTGTCCTTCAAGATGCACCTCCATGCTCCAAGGGTGCCACTCGTCTTTAACTGGTTTTGATAGTTTTTCCAACCCTTGGAGTTAACACTCCACTTGGTGAACCTTATGAGAGACTAAGGAATTCTAAGGAATAAGGACTCTGCCTTAATGTGCGCCGCTTAGAAATCTTAGTGAGCAATTGTCTCAGTCTGCTCTCATGACATGATGTACCTCTTGAACTAGGTGATCGTTAACCTACAATTCGAGCCACGACGAGAGTGCTAGTAGGTTGTGACAGGGACACTGACACACCTTGTTAGAATATAATGGATGTGTTTGTTTTACCATTGACAATATCTCTATTCTCACCCAACCATAGGCCGAAGCCACCCTCTGAGCACCTTAACCTTGACATAGAATCACTTTGGAAACAAACCCTAGGCTAGATATCCAAACAAAGGGTAGCACACCTTTCCCCAAGGATAGCACACTAACAAGAGCTGATAAGATAGTCCCAACCCTAGCCCAAATATATTCCAAGCCAAAACGTAACTGCTAGCTATAACAGCTGCATCGACAACTCTCCTCAAACCTGCGCACAAAACTGGGCACTGCAGTGCGCACAAGTGCTGCTTTGCAATTCTGAGACTGCCTGCCAAAATGTGAACTAGCCTCCTATATTTATAGTAATTCTGGCTAACTTCCTGGGCCGACTTCTCATTCTGGGTGTCTGTTTGTTCAGTATATATTATTATTTCTAGTAGACTTCTTCTCTTGGAGGCTAATAACCTAATATAAATTATCTTCTTGAGCCGACAAGTCTTCTAGGGTTATTAGCCAACTCATTAGGGTTTCTTCTTGCTTCCCATAGTATTCTATCCTCGTTAGGTTTACACGTGGAGGTAAATACCTCCTACAACTACCATAATATCAACACTCCCTCCTAGCTAGAGAGGTATTACAGGTAATGGTCTTGAGCACAAAAACATACCATTCACCCGGTAGCATCAACATAGTTGTATAGACTAGATCATGACTAGATCATGAGCACCATCATCATCATCAGTGTCATCAACTACATCATCTCTCGAAACCATACTCTATCTAAGTAATCCGACATGATGCTCACTCCACGGAGTGATACAAGAGCCATTCTTCTAATCTAGAAGAGTAAATGCTCTAAACCATTTTTCATCTGGGAAATATCTGTCCTTTGATTATCCATCTAACTGATTATCAGTTCCAATACTATTGATAGTCTTCAAGGCAATCGAAACAAAATAGAACACAACTGTGTCTATACATAGTAGTACATAACTACAATCCAGTGTTACACTACCACACCAAGTAACACACAAGTACTTGATCAGCAACGTATAGTCACGAACGGTGGAACACATCTACCACAATAGTATACATCTACTTTCATACAGTCTTCATAACAATCATCTGATATCAACCTACACAGAAACAATGTTATGATATAAACTGAATCATCTAGGCCAATCTTTCACTCACATCTGTGAGATCTGAAAGAATATATGCCCTCAGAGTAGAACAATGCGATATATGGATTATTCTTGTCAAGAAAGGAAGAATAATTGTCTTGTCTTCTGAACATGGACAATTCCCCACCCTGGGCCATTCTTCCTACACTAATCAAAGTGCACCCTGGAGAAAATGTATAAACCCTAAGGAATGCATGTCCCTGATTGCTAAGCCTAGACCATTCCCCACCCTGGGCCATTCCTCTTACACTAATCAAAGTGCACCCTGGAGAGAATGTATAAACCCTAGGGAATGACTATCCAGACCATTTCCTCTGTTAACCACAAGAGGAAAAGACTGTCATGTACCAACCTCCAAAACAGACCATTCCTCATGTTAACCACAATGAGAAATCGTTGTCCGGCGAGGTAGGCCAGTATTCTTGAGTAACCCTCAAGAATAGAGAATTCCCTAGACCATTCCCCATGTTAACCACAATGGGAAGTCCCTGTCTATGATACATCAACAATCTGGACCATTTCCCATGTTAACCACAATGAGAAAATTGTTGTCCGTCAGAAATCTCAATCCACTTTTCGAATTGGAAAGGAAACTACTCATCCTGGACCATTTTTCAAACTGAAAAATGACTGTCCATAAATCAATAAATATCAATGATCCCTCCCAACCTGGGAGTCATATCTTCATTTTTCAATAAGGAAGTCGTCTCCACGAGCTCCAACTTGAGAACACAAACTCTTTTATCTTGGATAGAGGCTTTACCAAGATGTATGTTTATCTGCTCATTTGTGGAGATATGTATTGGAGAACCCCTTTCTCCTTTCTGAACTTCATCATGGATAATGTAATGCTTGATTTCAAATGTACTTCGTTCTGGATCACTGGTCTTCTTTGAAGGCCTCATGTAGCTCTAATCAATACAATATATCATTGTTGGAAAACTGGAACATATCCATGTGGCACTTCTTCTGTCATCGTGAGATCTGATCTACTGAGCAATCATCTTGATACAATATCTTTGTTACAGAAAATCTTCACCACGCTTCTACTGTGCACTGGAGGTTCTCCACCAAGTTGTCTTCTTATATCTGCATACAAGGGTCTCTTTCTGGTATTCCTCAAAGTCTCGAGGTTTCTCTTCATACGTTCTTTATTCAATTTTTTTGGAGAACATTCTTTTCATTTATATGATGTAGAACTCCAACTCATGTGTGTTGCGAATGATATAATGACTCATGTAGAGATATGTCTATATTACTGGAACAAGTGGTCATCATAGTCTTCTCCCTCCACCTGGGAGAACCTCTAGTTCTAGATCTCGCAATGCTTCCATTCATAAGTCTTTCATACATTTTTCTTCATCACGATTTTTAGTTCCTATGATTTATTGCTTTTAGTGAGTTCATATCAGGCTGGTAGTCTTGTGATTCTCAATACAATGACTGGTTGTTCTGGCTTCTCTTTCTTGGAATCTTCATGTTTCTTCCTCGTGTTTTTCTTTAGCTCTTGGGTCCATGGAGTAGATTCCATGCCCTAAAGATTCCATTTCTTTATTTCATCATAGGATCACCTATCTAGATGGATGACCATGGATACTTTAAGGCTTCTCTTCAAACAAGTATTCTTCTAAGGTCGAACTGAACACGTACTATCTTTCATGGATTCTACCATGGATATATACTTCATCATCTTCAATGGATCATAGAATTAGCTCCCTCCTAATCCTTGATTCATGCATGCTCTTCTTTTGGTGATGTATAATCGGCTCCCTCCATCTGGGAGAGTCCACGCTTCCGTCTACATCCTTGTTGTCTACTGCAATATAGTCCATGCTTCTATCTTGTTGTCTTCTACAAAAACGTCATAAGTCTTTCTCCAATTTCCTCTTGATTGTTGACTTCTTTCTGTCTTTTCTTCTTCTAAGTCTCTTCATGATGGATTCAACTTATCTCACAATAGCTTTCACATGTTTTGTTTGATGTATTTCATCCTTTCATGTGTATTATCTAATGATATTCATCCTTATCTTTTTGTTCTTCCATAGGTATAGTTCTTCTTGGAACACATTATCTTCCAAGAGATAGATATACAAGATATGTACAGAGACGATGCAAACAAGATATGTACAAGAAATAAGAAGAGTATTGTTACCTTTAGAAGAAGAAGTCTCTTTCATCCTGCTTAGTCTTCTTTGTAGGTTCCTTTTCTTCGGCAATTGATGCTTCATGTTTCTCCTTCCTTTTCTTTATCTTGGGTCAATGATTCTTGTAGTGACCATACTTTCGACAGTTGAAGCATTGTATTTATGAAATGTCTTTCTCTTGATTTGGCTTCCACCTTGAGCCAAACTTCCTTTTGTTCCTAAAATTCTTGAATATTGATGTGAAGCCCTGATCATCGTACTTCTTTTGGGGTTTCTCTTTTTCACTAATCCTGGATTTGTCTTGAGCATAGAAAGTCCAAATTTCTTCAAATGTAGGATACTCCTTTCTTGTGTTCATGCTTGCAGCAAATGCATCCCACATATTGGGAAGACCATTGAGTACTATGTTTACCAATTCCTTCTCTGAAATGATCTCTTCAATAGCTTGTAGTTGATATCTTAACTAGGAGATCCTCACAAAGTATGATGTTATGTTGTCCTCATCATTCATCTTCATGTCACAGAGCTCATTCTTCAGACTCATAACTTGTCCAATGTTTCTGACCGAGAAGAGATTTGTTAGGGCATCGTACATCTTATTTGATGAGTCAAGATGGGAGATGTAGGGTATCAAGTGGTCTTTTATATATTCCACTATGATACTCATGGAATTGATGTCACCGTCTTTGAACTTCTCCATAACTGCAACGTTATGTGGTTCCTTCTCTTTTCCTTCTTAAAACTTTGGTTCCACGATATTTCCTTTCATGATATCCAACACTTTATTCTTGGCAAGGATGAGGTCAATCCTTGTCTTCCATGCTCTGAAGTTAGAGGCTCCATCTAACTTGTTCTCTGACTTCATAGAATAAGTCATGGCTGCTTTGACTTGGTCAAACCCTAGATTTGACCACAAACTCAAACTTGACGTCTTGGCTTGCTGAGAGTACTAGGAGATGCGCTAGGATAGGGTGCAATGATCTATCCAGAGATTAGGTCAATCTCTTCACTTAAGGTGTCTCAACGAGAGGATTAGGGTTTCTGCAACTGCACCTGCTAGTAACCCTAGCGGCAGTGCTTCAACGAGCTTAATATCCTTCTGGCTATGTTTCCTTCTAGCGGTTAGACTGAATGAAGGAGGTGTGGCCCCATAACTTGTTAGAATATAATGGATGTGCTCATTTTACCATTGACAATATCTCTATTTTCACCCAACCATAGGCTGAAGACACCCTCTGAGCACCTTAACCTTGATAGAGAATCACTCCAGAAGCAAACCCTACGCTAGATAGCCTAACAAAGGGTAGCGCACCTTTCCCCAAGGATAGCGCACCAACAAGAGCTGATCAGATAGTCCAAACCCTAGCCAAGAGATATTCCAAGCCAAAACGTAACTGCCAGTTGCAGCAGCTGCACCGACATCTCTCCTCAAACCTAGGCACAAAATTGGGCACTGTAGTGCACACAAGTGGTGCTCTGCAATTCTAAGACTGCCTACCAGAATGTGAACCGACCTCCTGTATTTATATTAATTCTGGCTAACTGCCTGGGCCGACTTCTCATTCTAGGTATCTGTCTGTTCAGTATATATTATTATTTCTAGCCAACTTCTTCTCTTGGAGGTTAATAACCTAATATAAATTATCTTCTTGAGCCGACAAGTCTTCTAGGATTATTAGCCAACTCATTAGGGTTTCTTCTTGCTTCCCGGAGTATTCTATCCTCGTCAGGTTTACATGTGGAGGTAAATACCTCCCACAACTACCATAATATCAACACACCTCTCCCTCAATATGTGGTTTCTGTCGAGGGCCACTTTACTCCTTATGTGAGTTTGATTAGAAAGCATCATCATCCTGCATCCATTGACAAAACATTGTCACTGATCCATATACATAATCATATTAAATCAATCATATGTCACGTATGCTTAAAATGAATACTCAAACCAAACCCAATCCACTCCTTGACTCAATCCAGAGTCCAAGGTAGTTTGTTGATGCCATCAACATCCACCATATGTCATGTGTCCTGCACACTTAGGAAAACTCGTCAATAACATCTGTCAATACATATATATCGAAAAAAATAACTCACACCATATCATCATCATCATGTGTAATCCATAATCGAAACAAAATAACCATATAGCATAACTGAATCACTTGTATGCAAGTGTCATCAAAGAAAAAGTCGATAACAAGTATTCAATAGAACGGGATGTTACAATACTAATTTACATACCCATTTATAAAATCTCATAAGAATATTAAAATCTTCCTTAAAAAAAAGCATACAAATTAAATGTTAATTATATATTTCCATTTATAGGGAACCATAAGAAGATTAGAAATCTCCTTAAGCGATACATAAAGATTCAATACTACCATAAGTTTCTTTTTATAAAAATATAAGAAAATCATTTATAAAGGCAATTTAAGAATTCAAGGTGCTTTGCATATCCATTTAAAAAAATTAAAGTTCAGCCATATTAAGTAATATAATAAGACTTCATATCTACTTTCATATCCATATAATAAGACTATAATAAGATCAACATATTAAGCATTGGATAAGACTTCATATACCAACATACATATCCATTTAAGGAATTGAGAGAAGACCAAAGTCTTAATTAACAATAAAAATAAAAATCCAGATACTAAACTACATCTCCAAGTATTTGAACTGAACTAAAGTAAGGTCAAATCATCAAATTCAACAATAAGGTAGACATGTAATTCTTTTTTACAAGCAAGTTCATTTGTGAATCTTCTTTACAGGTCAAATCATCAAATTCAACAATAAGGTAGACATGTAATTCTTGTTCACAAGAAAGTTCATTTGTGAATGTTCTTTATATGGAGACATTTTTTTTAAAAGGTTTAGGCAACAAAAATTCCTTCACTACACTTCAATAAGAGTCATCAATCAATCAATTAAGGATATGAACTTAGGTGACAGGGTTAGCACACAACTTTCCCAACCAACAGGTTTCCAGACTCTATTCCCGCCCTTAATCCAGTGCACAACATAATATGGCACCTATTCCAGACCTTAATCCAACACACAACACAATCTGGGACCTATTCCAGACCTTAATCTGACAGACAACATAGTCTGGTACCTGTTCCATACCTTAATCTAGCACACAACATAGTCTGGCACCTGTTCCATACCTTAACTTGACAATTAAATTTATGATATTTTGGACTTAAATTCAACAGAGAGTGAAAACAAATTTCATTAATTGATAATCTTTAGAAGAAAATATAGTGAATTAAACATAGAGGCTTCCATTGATGTAGCAATGAATAGGTAATTTAAGTAATGGGACTTTCCAAGCTTAGGCTCTAAGACAAACTCAAAAGTTAAGTCTGCAGTCAATCAATTAACACTACAGACACAAGGCAATGCCTATACACTAGGCGACAAGGAACAGAGGATGTGCACAATGAAACAAAAACAAATTAAATACGCTACAGTTGAGGTGATTACTAGAAGCACATGATTCCATGGGTTCTTTTTCAATTACCCAAGAAATTCTCCATGCATTAATTCATAGACTTTCATCAAACAAAGTAACACTTTCTATCGAATTTTTATAACCACTCAGATTCGGATCTATATCAACATACCGTAAACACTCTATATATTCGGGTATTAACAAGTATATAAACACTACGATCTTAAAAGGGAAACAAACACACAATGAATCCAAAAAGTATCTAATTAGATCTGATTTTCGAGACTGGAAGGAGGCCTTACGAAGGACCAAATCAGATCCGAATACATAGACAACAACATCTACACAAAATTATAGTTTCGGTCTTTGTAACTCACGAATTTATGAAGAAATTATATAGTAAAATTCTTCTTAAGGTTACCAAGATGTAACATCCCACTCTTCCATGCACATGATTTGACTTGTTTTTTGAGGACACTTGCGTGCAAGTGATCCGATTCATTATACGATTGTGTGCTTCGCTTATGGATTCTAATGATGATGCTTATGGATTATGATGTTATGTTATATGATTATCTATGTATAAATAAGTGCTATTGACAAGTTTCTCCTGAGTGTGAAGTGTTAGCTCATAGAGTATTCAATGAGCGTTGCAAAAAGTTCTTTTCGGAGCAGTTTTTATTTGGTAATTGCTGTGAAGAATATGGATTGGATAATAAAGTTGAAAATGCAAATAGAGAAGAATTTCTCCCTCGTATCCTGTAGCAACTCCCAAATGATCTTCATGATAATGTGTTTTTCCATCAAAACGAACTAGAAATGGATAATAAAGGAGTTGAAGATTCTCCCATTAACATTATCTATGATTTTCATCCATCTAAAGAATTAATTTCTTTAGTTAAGAATCATGAAAATCATTTTTCTGTTGGTCATACATCCATTGAAATCATTAAAGGTAGTTCACAGTTTTCAGATTTGTATATCAAGGGAAGTTGCAGTTATGATGAGAAACAAAGTGATATTTCTCAAAATCTATCTCAGAATCCTATTGTTGATAACTCTATGCCACCATTTTCATCTCTGTCATTAGAAATGTTTCCTGATCTTCCTATATTTGATAAATATAATGATGGAGAGGAAATTGTTGAGGTTTGTGAAGATTTGGTTATTTCTGGAATTTCATCTAGTTCTACTGTTCAACACAGAGATGATCATAAATGTATATATGATGTGGTTAATGATAGCTTTGAAGAGTATGTTGAAATAAGGGACATCTATCATTATAACCAAGATATTGATGATCTCCGGGAGAATAACCATAGCATTGATGCTTTTGATATTGTATCAAATGCATCTACTGACTTAGGTTGTTATAAAGACAAGATTGTCCCTTTTGAAAACCCCAAAGATGGTTGTCAGATTGACACATCAACAAGTAACAGTTTTAGATCTGCAGTATATGATGAGGGCAGCCTACAGTTTCCAGATTTGCAGACAAAGAAAGATTTCAGCATATATGAAGAAGGAGATGGTGTGCTGGAAAGTTCAGATCAGCAGTTGATTTTGTTTTCTCCTCTGACAGAGTTTGAACAGTTTTCTTTAAACATAGAGACTAGTGAAGGCAGCCAACAACAGTTTAGTTCTCAGTTGGGACAACAAGGAAGACATCTATCTACAAACAGAGAGCCAATCATTGAAGATCAACCATTTTTCATGAATCAGAATGCTTCTGATCTTGATTTTAGAGACCCGATGGCTGATTTGATATAATTATATATTTCAGACCCTTTAAAAGTTCCATATTTCATTCATTCATCAATATCCACGGGTGAATATAACTTTCTGGAAGCTTATTTATTACTGCTGATATGTTTAAGTTATTTTCTATTAAGCAGTGATAGAGATAAAGTCATCACGGTTTTGAAGTTGCTCAAATGGATGTTATGGAAATCTGCGTTTACCTAACCAAATTTCAGATTTGGTTAGCAGTAGGGATAGGTAGAGGAATAAGTTCGCCATACGAGCAGTTAGATTTTTTTCATTCGCTGAGTTCATGAATAAGCAGACAAGATACAGGTAGGTTGCAGGTTTGCAGAGGAACAGTTGCACAGGCCAGATGACTCCATGCCCAATACTAAAGGCGACTGGAACTACTAGGTTCTTGGTGACCTCACAGGGAGGTATCCATCCCAGTTGGAGCCAAATGTTAGCTCCCAAAATGAATCAGTCAATGTGTTTCATTTTGTAGGTGATAGCATGGTCATTAATAGGATTCTATATAAATTTTTAGATTTTAAAAGTGTCAAAACATAGGATTTAAAATTGTACCCTAGAAATAAATTGATCCCCAAAAGGCTGTTTTTAAATTTTGTGAAAAAAGATTTTCACCAGCTAACATATGTTGCTAAGTTGATGATTAGCTGGTGAAAGACTTAACATTCAACAATTAAGGTGTACTCCCCACAGGCAGATAAGCTGGTGAAAGTGCTAAACACATATTTCACTTTAATGGTTCCAAATTCAAAAAGGGACACGCTCGACACACATCACACAATCATTATGGAGCGCTAGTTGAAACAAAAGATGATGATGATACCGTTTGTGCACGTTTTAATAGAACATTATGGTGGATCATGTTTCTGATTTCATGTGACAACAGTGAGAGGGTTGGAGATGACAAATTCACATTCATCATTAGAGACAAAGGAGAAAGTACCTGCCACCCCGCAACATCACATCAGTATCTTTTGTTTTGAATTCATGGTGTCCATAGGTAATATGATATGGTTTCATGTTCAAATTGGTAACACAGAGAGTTTTCACCAGTGTCAGCCCGTCTGTATTAGAGAATTACCATGTCAACCGTGTGCAAATCAACCTAGTTTTGAGTCGTAGATGGCGAGGAAGTGAAGTGGGTTGTTGTTGGGGAAAGCCATTGCCCAACCTATTCACAACAAGGTCACCCAAGATGTTTCCCAAAAATATGGCAAGGTGCCTGCTTTGGCTGTTATATTTGTGGGTGTGAAGGAATATTCCCACACTTATGTACACATGAAGAGGAAAGCATGTGCAGAGGTTGGCTTAAAATCCATTAATGCAGACTTACCAGGAGATGTATCAGAAGAAAATCTTCTGGACGCAGTTCTTGACCTGGAAGTTGATCATGAAGTACATGGAATCTTGTTCCAGCTTCCACTAACACCACACATCAATGAAAATAAAATACAGAGTGCAATAAACATAGAAAAGGATGAAAGAGAGCTCAAATTGAACAAGAAGAATCAAGTGAAAAATTTTGTATGCATTCAAGAGGTAATTGCAGAAAAAACTGATAGAGGAGATGACTGCAGTATCGAATGCACAGGAAACATCAAGGCAATGATTCAAGATTTTGAAGCTTTCCATGAGGGTTGAGGTGTATTTGATTTAGTGGGGGTTCCTCATTCAGAGGCAGTGTTTGCAACGAATCCTGTAAATTTTCTGAACGAAAGGATGTTGAAAAGAACCTTTGAAAAATGATGCCTAATATTTCGGTGGACTTTTGACTACCCTCTTGAGCTCTAAATGTATATTTGAAAGTACTATTGGAAATCTTAGGATTTCTAGATGTCAATCGACTATTCAAGCATGTAAAACAGACTCTCCACGAATCAAAAATTCAATTTTTCCCAAGGCAGTTTTCATTTAAAAAATCTACGCTTTCACCAACTATTCTGCCTTGAACTTTTCTAGTTAGTTGGTGAAAGATCTGCTCTTCACCAGCTAAAGGGGTGGATTCAGGGAAAGTTAGCTGGTGAAACCTGTTACATGGCAGCAAGGTCATATTTTTGCACAGATTTGACTTTTTCTGAACCAAATCTTTCGAGGTTGGTTTCTAAAGATGAAAAATAATTAAATACATCAGATTCAAGGTTTTATCTTGACATATTTAATGTTTAAGAAGGTGGAAAAGTGAAAATGGTGACCTAGTTCATGAGCAAAAAATTGTTTTTTTTTGCCAAAGGTGGAAAATTCGAATTTCTTATGAAGATTCATCAGCCTTGGAAGGTCTTCTACATCTGTCAAAGAGTTTGGAGGATATGAAGGCTATCAAGATAGAGTTTGACTCCTTAGATAGGATCTTTTCCTATTTTGTTTTGACTTTCCATTTTTAGTATTCTAGATCCATTTTTATAGGATCTCATCCTACACTTGTTGTATCTATTTTGATTTGACTATTTTTAGTAAATCTGATCCATCTTTCAAGGATCTAGATTTCATCTTGTAAGGCTATAAAGACAAAGACATTTGGAGCACTAAGGGGTTCAATCCTGGATACTTTTTGGCTATGTACTTTGACTCTTTTATGTTATATGAATCACAGTCCTCTTTTGTTACCAATGTCAGTATTGTTCATATGTTCACCACTATGTAATTTGATTCAGTTCAGCTTAGCTATTGAGAACTGCCATCTTCTTGTGTCGCTCATGGATGTGAATTAAATGATTCTCTGCTATCTTGTATGACCCTACATGTCTGTGTACTTGGTTATCTTGAATAGTATTCTTCACACCTTATTTCATTATTGTAACTGATATTTGGTCTCTAAAAGCACTGGTTTATTTAGATGCATAATAAGTTGTCCTTTATAAAGCCTTCCCAGTTATCCCATTGTTCCAAACACTTTGATTATTAAATTTCTTAAGTTACCAAGCACCTTTGGTCTACAACCACAAAGGGTTTCTTGGAGTGATAACATGAAGGACACTCGATAGATTGGATATGTTGATGGCATCGGTGGACCTCCTTGGACTCTGGATCGAGTCGGAGAGTGGACTGTATATGGTTTGGGTATTTTCAGTTTTTTCATATGTGACATATGAGAAGGTATATTATGATGTTTTTATGGATCACTGACATGTTTTGTTGATGGATGCAGGTTGATGATTTCTCGCTAATCAGACTCACATTAGGAGTAAAGGGGACATGAAAAACAACCAGATATATTGAGGGAGAGGTGTGGCAGTGGCCCTGCCACAACCTACTAGCACTCCCATCGTGGCTCGAATTCTAGGTTAACAATTACCTAGTTCGAGAGATCCACGATGTCCTGAGGAAAGACTAAGACAGTCACTCATGAATATTCTGAGGGGTGTGCAATAAGACAGGGTCCTTATTCCTTAGAGGCCTTTAGTCTCTCACAAGGTCGCTTGATGGAGTATTGAATCCAAGGGTTGGGCAAATACCAAAATCAGTCAAAGGTGAGTGGCACCCTTGGAGCATGTAGTGTGTCTTGAAGGGCACGTCACATAAAAAAAACTTTAATAAAAGCGAGTGCCACCCTTGAAGCACGAAGTGCATCCTGAAGGACACGTCGTGATTTAATAAAGGTGAGTCAATGAACCTAGGTGCCCAAAAAACAATAAATTGTTGATTATTATGAGACTAAAAAATAATAATAATAATAATAAGTAATTTTATTAATTATAAAACCTCTAAAATCCTAAACCTAGGTATAATTAAGGTAAGAAGACTAAAATCCAAAAAATAAATTAATAAAAAGGGATGCAGAAAAATCAAGTTAAGAATAAACAAAGAGAAAAGTTTTATCTATATATTTAATTGTATGGTTTTGTGCATGTAGTAGTAAATTGGAATTTAGGTTGAGAAAGGAAATAAATAGAAAAATAAGTTGTAAGCATAGAGAGGAATCGGTATTAACTACATAATTAGCTAGAGAAGAATCCTTTTTAAATCCACACATAATTAGAAAGGTGTCGGTATTAAATTAGGAATAAAGGAATAAAAGACAAGGAGAGATTTAAGAAGCGTTTGTAGGCAATGTGAGGGAAAGTAAATTTTAATTAATTTAATTTTGAAAAAATTTCGTGTGCATCTATTGAGAGGGTGACAAGTGTGTGGGGGAAGGGAAATTCTAAAATAATTAATTAATAAGGGAATTAAAATGTGCAAAGGGATGGTGTCTTAGAAAAACTGCTATAAAGAAACTGGTAAGGAAATACTTGTGAGAAGTATGAGAGGAACGTTTTGCTTTGATTAATTCTCTGGAACGAAGAGATTTTAGTTAGGGCAGAGAGGTGATTCTCTAAATCTGTGTGTCGCTTCCCTCCAGATTTCATGGCAAGTATCCCTGACCGGCCACCGTATCTCCACCTTAATCGAGCAGAAGAATGTCAACGCCTTGGTGACACAAGGATTAAGGGGGCACTTTGACTTTTCTTCACGGCTAATATGAAATAAATTTCGAATTCCCTCTAATTCCTTCGAGAGATTACTTTAACAGGTGGTGTACAAAATAAATAACAATTTCTGCCATCAAGGTGAAAAAAGATCCTTGTTTTAAAAAGACCTACTTATGAGACTATGAATGTTGGATAAGAAATTAATAAAAGAAGATGAGTTATAATTATTGACCCTTAACTTAATAAATTTAGAGCCTAAATCAGCACTTAAAAATAAGGATTTACTTCCTATATTTATAGTAAGGTGGTAATCTAGATATTATTGAGATTTTTATTTAAATGATAAAATAATGTAATAATTATATTGTTACCCTTTGTTATGATCTTCTCTACGTAGGCAACACCATGTTATCTTGTGAGATGTACCCCTTTTCATTTCTCTCTATTTTAGTTTTGAAAAATATGGAATTAACAATGAGTATGACTTAAGGATTTGGTTAATTAGTCATGTTAATATTCTCACATCTCTACCATAGTAATAAGTTGAATTGTATCAATTCTGATCTAAGGAATAATGTTAGAATAAAATAGTAATAAGTTGAATTGTATCAATTCTGACCTAAGGAATAATGTTAGAATAAAATAGTAATAAGTTGAATTGTATCAATTCTGACCTAAGGAATAATGTTAGAATAAAGAAAATTTAAATAGTGAACACCATACCTCTTTTCGACATCACAAGGAGTAAGATTTATAATTTTAACAAGGTTATCTTGTGTATTGATACCTTATATCTGTTACCATTTTATATGATATAGATATTCACTACGATACGACATGTAACGTTGAATCTCGTGGTCATATGAAGAATTAAGGAAGAATTGAAAGGGAGGGATGGATGAAAATATTGGCATGTATTGGATTGATTAATTATACTGTTAAGTTATAACATGGATGAATTCTCTGGCTTGTTATGATTTAGATTTAATCATGAGGAGAGTAATAAAGGACCATTTAATACTAATCGTAAAAGGAATGTTGTTCTAGATGATAGATATTTCGTGTGCATAAATATATAACGTTGAATGATTTGGTGGACTTCAGACTTCTTGCGCACAATAAATTACTTGAAAAGGGGCGTGTGCTGTAGACATTACATTTTTGCATGAAATATTTTTTATTTTAATGTATGTTGATTTAACACTTTTACTAGCGCCATTAAATTGTTATTGCCTGGTGGACTAATGACTAGTTTTTTGTTGCGCCTTGAATATTGATGTTGCCTGGTTGGATTAGAAATTGGTTACTAATGCACCCTTAATATTATTGAAGTATGATTGATTATTAATGGTATTCTCTTGCGCCATGTTTAATTGTGGGTTAGGATTAATGAAATTGATTATCATTGATTTGTTGATTTAACATAGTTAGTTTGGACTTGATCAATTTAGTGGGATGTAGACACCTCCTTGTTCCTCATAATAGTCGCCAGCCTTGAGACCTTAAATGGTTAAAATCAATTAGAACATGGGCTTGAGCATTGCTTATGTGTCCTCGAGGTCCTAACCTTGCAGGGTAGGTTGGGTGGGTAGTATCTTATGTCATTTTATGATTATCTTTATGATCCTTAAGTTAGCGTTATGTTATCTCATGTTATCATGGTGTTATCTTATGATTATCCTGATGAGAGGAGTTGAGTGCTTTGTGATTCGTACTGTTTATGCGACATCATTTATTTATTTGGGTTGCTTTATGTTGCGAATGATTGACATTGTGTTATTATTGTTTCATTAATATATTGGATGATGTGTCAATGATGTTGTTATTTATTGTGATGTATATTCCTAACGAAAAAAAAATTACATGTTGTACGTCGTTTTTGTTGTCGTAACGGTGGGGTCGTTACACACGAAATGCCAAAATTAACTGGAATTGAAACGCAAAGTAAGATCGATTTTCATAGGTATGGCAGCGAATTACAAGAAATCGATTCAATTCAAAATCCCTTAACCAATACAAAAACATCATCGACCTCCATCAACTAATTTGCAAAAATAATCTATGCATGATGAATTCGTTGGGTAGTTGGTTTATTAAGATAATAAAAATTAATTTCCGATACACCATATTCGAGGCAATGACCAAGAAGAAATCACATTCCGAGCATGTCTATAGAAACAATAAAATCATTCAACATTTGAAAATCAATACACGGAAAAAACGCCCATGCACACCATCGATCTCATACTCATTGCAAGGTATTAACAAATTAATACTAGGCTGAGTTTTTAATGCTTATATCATGAATCAAATCCAAATATCATTACAACAAAAATTCAATCACTAGCGAAAGAATGTAAAGGAATATTTAAAATTTAATAAGAAAACCAAGGAATCAATCAAGAAATTGTATATTGCATATACATATATCAACTAGCAACCATTATTCATTTTGAGAAATTTAAAGGACAACAATTACCAAAATTTACCTTTTATATCTCTCAAAACTAACAAGGAACTTGTCAATTCAAACTTAGAATTACAACACAGTTACAGTGGATTTCTAAAAATCTTAGTATACAATAAAATCACAATGAAATTACAATCTGAAAATAAAATACCGTAATCGACGATGAAGAAATCGAAGATGTTCTTCAACAAATGGTGTTTCTTCCTTCCTCCCTTTTTCTAATCATAGAGACTTCACCGGTACCTCCCAACCAACGCTAGGGGTACTCTTCTCCCCCCTTATCCCCTTGATCTGCAAAGGGGCCAAGAACATAACCAAAAATTCTATAGCTCCAAGTTTTCCTCGCAAGGAAGAGTTGCCATTCTATCATCAAACTTGGTCTCCCAACTCTCACAAGTAAAACACAGTCCCAAAATGATTTTGGTAGCATAAATTTACCAACAAAAAGTGTGATCCTTTACCCATCTAAACCATTTGTTTTATATGAATTTGTCACTGACACAAGTCCACATGCACAAATAATTAACTTTTTAATTAAATGAATTAGTATTATTCACCCACACACTTGTCACTCTCTCCCCTTGTTGCATAAGTAATTAAAAGTTTTATTTTAATTAAAAAGTCAAATTCCCTCACATCCTCCCATGTGTTCCTATTTTCTCTCTTAGTTGTCTCTTTATTCCCCAGATTCTCATTTAATGAGTGTCTCCTAACTAGATCTTAGTTAGAGTTTGATTAAGAGTCTTCTTCTAGTTAGACTAGTGGTAGGTTGACTCAAGATTTTCTTGCATGTGTACTCTTATTCTCTCATATTATTATTTCTTCTAATTTAAATATCCAAATTATTAATTTCATGCACAC
>ML782035.1:299287-324086 GCA_009831015.1 Picea engelmannii
TTTTCAAGTTACTATAATTGTTATTAACTAAATCATGAAGTATCCTTGTGATTTTCACTCATTGATTGTTATTCAAAAATGGTTGTTACAAAATTCATGATGAGAAACTAAATGATAAGATACTTACCACATCCAATATTCTCGAGCATTATGAAATTAATGATATCATATTTGCAACTTGTGTAAGACCGTGGCAGTGTCTACTTATGTAAAAGCAACATGAAACACAAAAATAGAGTCCCTTTCTCAACAAGCATGTGAAGTCCTTGATGAAATAATAGATGCATCGACCAACATTCAACAAGTTGACAATGATTTTTAATTCGATTGTCTTTTTGAGGGCCTTAGTCTTTTGTCAACACTTTTGCACTCGTTTCCTTACCAGTTGCAACTAATATTGTGTACTGACCTTATTGTTCTAGATACATTGTCTTTGAAAAAATAACCATTCCACAAGGTTTATTATATTGAGTTGTTTTTATTTTTTATAAAAAAAAATGAGTTGAATGAATTTACTATAGTTATCTTAGTAAATATTTGGTCATGCAATGATGTACGCCAAGCTTTGGAAATTGCTATAAGGAATTCCAAGTTCAACTATAAAATGACTAATGGTAATTATGTTTATAAGGCACAAAATAGTTATAGTTATGATATAGTTTTAACTATACATTTTTGTACTTCAAAAGAAAAAAAAATCAAGATTTAGGATACTCTCACAATTTTGAAGACATCACTGCTGAAAATGAGAGAAATTTTAATTTGTGGGTGGGTTTATTGGAAATGCACCAACAATGTAGTGATGCAACAATGGCTATTTCTCTCTATGCGGGGACAAATTTAGTGAAGGCATGTTGTGCATATAGAAGAAGAATGGCATGCATTGCACAAACAGAGTCACAAAGGATAACCATGTTTAATAATCACAAATCCTTTCAATTGTCAAATCCAAGATCCAATAATTTGTTGGAATATTCAACTACTGCACTTCTTTTGTTGTTTCTCTTGTAATTCTTGGGATTATATGTTGTTTAGAATTCTTAATTGGGAAGTTTTTTACTATAGAGACTAATTATGGATATTATAAAACATGAAATGATGACATTGTGAAACAAAGGAATAATCAATATAATGTGCACAATGCTGGAAAAATATTAGAGATGGAAATAAGAGGACAAGAAGATACCATAACAAGTACATAATTTGTTTTCTTGTTTATTTTTTTATTTTTAAAATTGATCTAATTGCCACATTTCATAACATTTTTGGATGTCTATTACAGGGAAATGTAAGAACAAAGGCATTAATCAGGACAATGAGAAAGAAATGATGGAGATGGAAAACCCAATGACAAATCACAATATGATATCATGTACTTAATTTGTCTTGTTGTATCTCTTGTTTTTAATAATTTTTTTCATTGTCACAATTCATATCATTTCATATGTTGAAATACAGTGATAAAGGGAATGTGCCACAAAACTATAATCAAGAACAAAATATCATATGGGGTATTGAACATGATTGTTTGTTTGTTTAGTTATTTAAAGAATTTTATTCAATGTCACAATTTATAACATTTGTTATTTTTATTATAGTGGCAAGCAAAGAGAACAAAGACATTRATAAAGTGAATATGAAACAAAATTATAATCAAGAATATGATAGATCATGTACTAAAGATATTTCCTTGTATGTTTTGTTCTTCAGTGAATTTTATTSATTGTCACAATTTATAACATATTAATTCTATATTATAGAGACAAATAAGGAGAACRTAAACAAACTTGATATGAAAAGATATGACCATGAACACATTATCATACTAGGTACTTATAACTTTTCTTTTTGTTTATCTTGTTATTTTTTTATTTTATTTTAATCTTTGTAAYAATCATAACATTTCAAATGTATATCACATGCATAAATAAGATATATATGTGTGTGTGTGTGCGTGTGTGTGTGGAAGTTGCATTGTTTTAAATGTTTTTATTTTAATCTAAATTAAGTATTAAATATGTGTTATAATACATAATTGATCAAAAGAAGTATTTGATTGAAAGTTTAACATTTTTTGCTCTAGGTTCCAAGAAGACAATGCAAGATAACAATATCTCATCTATAAATGGTACAACAATTATTGAACGTGAATGTAGTTTTTCAACAATTTTCTCTTAATAATTTTTCTAGCATGAATAAAATGGTTTCACTAGATTATTTGTTATTGTTTTGTATCCAAAATAACTGAAAATAAATTAGTTATTTTTAATGAAAGGATATTTTCTATCAGAGCATGAATGATGATGCAACAAAAAAATAACATGTTGAGAAAATAGGAATGGTTGGGGATGACACAATAGAGAAAAACCCATTTTAGTTTCATCCACATGCAATACATTTTTTTATTGTGTGTTTCTAGAATGAATCTCCTAATGTTGCAATTTGGATAACTTCAAAAGAAATTGCAACAAAAGTTATAAAAAAGTTGGTTTAAAAAACATCACGAGATTGAATCTTGTTTACATGAATTGCTTCAAATTACAAATCACAAAAGAGACATAAGGATGCTAACAATCGAACAACAATTATACCCACTAAATCATTGAGAAAAGTGTGGGATACACTTACTAAATATAATGAATCTAACATCGTTATAGTGGATTGTTCACTTGATATAGTGAAAGAAAACCCCAAAGAAAATGTGATCCTTTCCACTTCATTCAATGGAAAGGACCAAGAGGATAAATGGTTAATCAATGATATATGGAGAAAAGTGAATAAATTCAATAAGGCAACATATTTGCGAGCTACTTTGAAGGATTTTGAATGACAGTAATAGTATATTTCATGTATAAACATGAATAACATGTTTATAATTTAAATTCTTGGTCATTATATGTATGACATCATGAATTATTACTATGTTTTGTAGCATCTTTCAATTTAAGTTGTCTTAGATTTCATCATACTAATATAAGGATTGGTGGTTTGATTTGTCATTAATAGAAATTAAAATATTGCTATCTTGTTTATTTCTAGTCAGATGATGAGTTAATAAAGGTTAGTGATTTGGATAGTTGTTTAATGCGTTCATATAAAAATTTCTTATTCCATATAAATTTAAAAGATGTATAAGTTATATGTCGTAATTATTAGATAATAATTTCAATTGTTTGTTTGAATTGCACCATTACTATTATTTTTTTCAATTGTGATTTAATTGATCATTATAGTTATTAAAAATTAGTGATTTGAAGGGTGGTTTGATGTGTTCTTATTAAATTTTCTTATTTCATAAAAGGTAAAAAATTGTATTAAATTGTATATATAAATTAACATATAATTAGGCAGTCTCAAAATTAACACATAATTACTTTTCTTTTTCCAATTGGGTCATTGTAATTACAATTTAATTTATCGTTATAACTCTTAAAATTAGTGAGTTGAATTAACATATCATCAGTTTGTTCGCTTGAATTGGGCCACTATAATTATAATTTTTTAATTTCCATTTAACTCATTGCAATGTTTCCTTTATATAAAAAAGGAAAATTTTGATAATATATAACAATATAATTTTTTGAATTTTTTTTAAATGTCATGTTTTTATATCCTTAATCAATCAAGTGTTGAAATGGAGGTATGTTAACATCATTTATGTGGTTGCAGTGTATATGAAAATAGGAATTAACATCATTCGAAATATGTTGTTGATATTTGAGATGGAAGGAGTATTCTTCTCATCATACACCAGAGATGAACCAAATTGTTATATTCAAAGAAAACTAGATTGAGAGTTTGGTGACAGGTCCTATTTTTTTACGCCCTTTTAGTCAAAAGTATTAAAATACTACTGAAAATTTATCATGTTGAAATATAGACATTAAATGTTGCTGACAAGTACATTTGAAAAGAACTTGAAAAATCAAATATTGATGTAGGGGACTTCAAATTCACATGGGACGGGTTATGTTGTCGTTTGCAAACAAAAATCAAAGCAAGGAGTACCATCCAATTTTATGAGAAAAGGTTAGATGATGTGTGGTTCCAATATGGAGATAAATGTGATGAATCAAATGTATTGCTAATATATACAACAAATCCTACTTCTCAGTTTGTCGGATATCAATCAAACCACATCTTGATAAAGGCATATACAAGACGAGATAAAGACACTTGGCTTATGTAGGTGTTATTCCTCTTTCTTAAGACACTTCATTGTATCAAAGAGAAACATGACTACATTTGAATGTTCAATGGTACATTGTCTTCATTGTAGTAGAGGAAGATATTTTATTTTAAAAATTTCTTCACAAATACATTCCATTTTTTCAATTGGTGAATCAATATATATATATATATATATATATATAGAGAGAGAGAGAGAGAGAGAGAGAGAGAGAGAGAGAGATGGAAATTGACAATGATATTAATACACATTTTTATTATTTTTTATAATTTCTTTTACATTGAACTTGTTGCACTGTATGGATTTTTTTCCCATGTTTAATTTTTTCTTCAAACTTGTATTCTTAAATGAATTATTTGTAATTAAAATCATCTCATATGAGCCAATGAGGAAAAAAGTTATTTCATTGACTTTTATTTACTTATATGTATTGAAACTCATGTATAAATGTGAAAATTAATTTTTAAAATAAATTTTCATGTAAATAAAAATGCATTTTGTACCCAAAAAATTAGAATAATATACTTGATAATGAATGTTATATGGACTATTCAATCTAATGGGATATGGGTCATTGGTGAATGAATTTGAAATTTTTGAGCTAAAATATATTTATTTCCTAATCCATAACTTACTATAAATTTGTATACTTAATCAACTAAAATTTGTAATTGCAATCATATCATATTAGAAACGAACAAGGCACAAAGTCAATGGATTTTAATTGTCTATAATAGATGAGTCATAGGTGAATGTATTTGAACTTTTTGATCTATAAGATATTTTATTTGTATACTTAAATCAACTAAAATATGTAAATGCAATCATATCATATTAGAAACCAGCAAGACATAAAGTCTCTTAATGGCTTTTAATTTCCTTTAATATGCATTAATACGAGAGTATAAATCTGATATGTAATTTTTGAAATAAAATTCAATTGCAAATAACGTTGCAATTCTTTAAAAAAACATATAATTAATTGTTAACTAGTGCTAAGTGAACTATTCATGCTCTCATAGGAGACATGCCATAGATTAATTATGTCTAATTGAACTTTTTGAGTTGTAAGGTATTTGATTTATTTGTCCATAACTTTTTGTAAATTTGTATTTTTAAATAAATTAAAATCATCTCATATAAGAGAACAAGGAACTGAGTTATTTTATTGACTTTTACTTATTTATATGCATTAATATTAGTGTATAAATTCCCTATATAATTTACGAAATAAAACTCAATATAATTAACAATGCTTTTCTTCTAAGAAAATATCTTAGACTTTCTTAATAATGAGTGTTAAGTGGACTATTTATACTAATGGGATGGATTATAGATGAATGACTTAAAACTTGTAAGGTATTTGATTTCTAAATCCATAACTTATTATAAATATGTATTCTTAAATAAATTATTTGTAAATGCAATCTTTTCATATCAGTCAATAATCCATGAAGTCATTTATTGACTTTTATTTTCCTATAATATGCATTAATACAAGTATATTTAAAATGTGACATTGTAGTTTTGAAATAAAACTCCATGTAAAAAATCATTTTGTTAATAAACAATAGAACAATTAATTGATAATGAGTGTTAACTACACTAATTAGGCTCAATGGAGATGTGTCATGTATGGATTTCTTTGAAATTTTTGCACCTATATGACATTTGATTTCCATGTCCATATTAACATCTTGTAAATTTCAATTCTTAAATCAATTATTTGTAATTGAAATAATCTCATATAAGCCAACAAGACACAAAGATGCTTATTGAATTTTATATAGTTAGATACAATAATACGAGTGTATAAATGTGATGTGGTTTTGAAATAAATGTCCATGTAAATAAATATGTTTTTTTTTTTATATATAAAAAGAATAGAATTAATAGATAATGAGTTCTAAGTGGTCTATTTAGGATACATGGGAGAATCATGGGTCATAGTTGAATAACATTGAATATTTTTTACTTAATCTTCAAAACTAATATCTTAATGGATAGTTTATTTTTAGTTATAATACAACATCAATAATCAAAAGTCACAATTTGGGATATATACAAAGTTCAACTAAAATCCTTGAAAATAAGTATCAACATCTATATCTTCTCCATTTAAAATTTTTATAATTTTCTCCTAGACTTGGTGAAAGTAATGCTTCAATTCCACGGTTTTTTCTACATTTGGATGGCATTATTAGATTTGGTCAGTGGTTTTTCAAATTCGACAATGTTGACAGGGAGATACCAATACCTAGGTTTCCTTGTGTACCACTCTTCGAAGACCCTTTCCTCCACTTCTTACTTGTCTAGGTTTCTTGGTTCTTATAGGTCACTCATTTACTTTAGTACATGAAAATTTCCATCACAATGGACCAAATTGAATCCCCATTCAACTTGGACTTCCACTTGATGTACTTCATGGCTTTGAGTGGAGATAGATCAATAGTGCCAATTACAATTTTTTTCAAATACCCAAATTAATAGGGCATAGCCTTAATATACATGAGAGAATACCTTATGCTTAGATATGTCAATCTCAGACTACCTCCCCCATTGAACACCGCTATAATGATCACCTCTTCCTTGATGCTTCTTAAATGAACTAAGAAGCAAGAAAAATTATCTTGTATTTAGACCTCTATCAAGACAATGCAAGAGAGGCACCCTCCCTCCACTTAGGAAATCCTCACAACACTGTCATTCGATCAAAAAATCCTACCCACACCCCCCTCGGTGATGGAAATGGGGTAAATAACCCTTGGGAAAACCACTAAAGGAAAACCAGATCTATGAGATTTATTATTAAATTAATCTGGGATCTGCTCTTTGGATAATGGCCCACCTAAGGAATAAAAACAACAAATAGTAAATCCCTACAAACATCGAAATTAGTCCTTCTATATTTCTAGTTGGATTATATTTCCCTTGTTTCCCCTTTGCTCCTATTCTAGGCCCATGCCACAATTGGATGAATGTCCTGAATCTCCATCCAATCAATGAGATCTCACTCTCTCACTCTGTGTGTATATCTTTTGTGTCATCCTCTCACATACTATAATGTATTTTATAACCTCGAATTTACTCTAAGTCCAAAACCCTAGATCTCTAAAGTGGGCAGCAACTGAGATCTCTTGTGTTCACTTTAGATCTAACGATTAGGAATTAATTTAATTACTAATTCCAAGAGTCGTTAGGAACCAAATTCAAACATTGATTCGAGTCCATTATCAATGCCAATAATATATCACTTGGAATTTAAACACACTAAGATGATTTATCTCAAATCAATTTCTTACAAGAGTTGATTTCGCACTCCTACGGTGCATTTATACTATTGTATATAGTAGTCCCATGTTTGACCTATTCATGGTCACTAGCAAGTTTTACATTACTAAAAATATTTTTATGTTATGTTATCTTAACTTAATATGGCTATTTACAAAAAAAAACTAAATGTCAATGAAGTCCTCGTAATAGAATATTTCCAAATTTAATGAAATATGTGTTAAACGTATAACATTATTGACGCTTAAATTTGTCAAGGACCGAAACGACAATATCACGAGGATATGAATCCTCCTGTGTTTTTAAAGAGGTGGTACTCCTATTTATATTATGATACTATTTATGATTCCGATATCAAGAATAATAGAGAACCTTAAGACAGTCCAATCTTCAATGCTCAAGAAAAATAAAAATGCTGAAAAGTACAGAGTATTTTTATAGGAGTATTCCTGAGAAGTGGACTGGGAATATTAGACATCACACATTTGAAAAAATAAACAAAATTTCTTCACATCCATCATAGTGAAAAATAAATATTTTGACCACATTAAAAATAAAATAAGATGGCACATTCGCATAAGAGAAACTTTCATAGAGTATTGCTTATATAGCTAAAAAAAAAGATTATGATAGATCAATTTCAAATACTTTATACTCGAGACTTGAAGTTATAAAATATAGTCAAAATTGATCCTGAATTAGTTCTCTAGGATTTCTCATAAAATAATGTTTTTTACAGTGTATTGAAATTAAAGGCGTTCGTCCAAAGGACTGGGATTAGGGCTCCCATGGACCATAAAGTAAACATATACAAGAAAATAGGAAATAGACAGAATAACATGGGCGTATGTCGAACAACAAGATATGGTAAGAAGACAAAATAAGTTTATCATGTTTTGGTTAATCTTTTCTAGTTAAAGAAGAGAATAACAGGACAAAAACTGATAAAGGAAGCAATATGCAATCATTATGGACTTACTATGATGGTATCTGTTATCTTTCATTTATTTGTTGTTTTCTATTTTGTACCCTTTCTTGTTGTGGTTTGGTTAACAGTCGTAACTACTTTTGTTGGAGTTTCAGAGATCTTGGCGAGTGAGTTGTTTAACAATTCTTGAATATACTCCCTTAATGGGGCAATGATTACATCTTGTTTTACTTTAATGTCAAACAACTCCTTTTCAATTTCTCTTAAATCAATTGATAAATTTTGTAAAGTATTCTCATTATCCTCATTTTTATTTTTATACTCGACAAGCTAGCTGTCAATATCATCATGTGTACATTTGATCATAGTATCAAACTTTTCAGTTGATGTCCTTTTTGGTTCTTCTATTTTTCCTTAGAAATGATGTCGAGTCACGAGCATTGAATTTGAGAAATACTTAGGGTCCAGGACCTCAATAGTGATTCCAACAATATCTAAATCAAGAATTTTTGTGTATGCTTCAGTTCTCCTTCTTCATAAATCATACAATTGAATTGATAGTGCCCTTAATATGTTAATTCTTTCAATCGAGCATGCCTTCAACTACTTGATGTGGCTCAAAGAAGGTAGATTTTCTTGATTTCTCAACTGATATATCATTGTTGATAATTTCATTGCAAACATTACAACTATGTCTATGTAGAACCCTTCATCATTTTTGATCAAATATGGATTCAAGTATTCCTTAACATTCTGGATTCTTGCCATATCCCACAAATCTAAGATCAATGAAATTCTTTTCTTAATATTCTCTTCAACAAAATATCAAGTGGAACTAATCAAATTTGAGATTCCCTTGACTTTATTACTTTATTCTGGAGTTTCTTGAAAACTTTTTTCAGGATGAATCATAGCAACGGGGTAAGCTAGAATAGGTGTAGGCATGAAGGTTTCCTCCAATTCTTTAATTATTTCTTTCCACTGAGAATTATCTTCCTCCATATGTGTAATTGAAACATCAAGTGTATCCTTTGTGACTTTATGAATATATGATAAATTAGAAGGAAACATATCTCGATTATCAATGGTAGACCGTCTCTTCCCGCTCTTACTCTTGGTAGTTCTCTCAAAAACCAATTTCTTAGATTATTTATCAAAAGAGGAATTTTTTAAAACAAACATTTCTTCACTGGAAAATGTCTCGTCCTAGACCATAAGTACGGAAATAAACTATACATTTTCTCTAGCCAGAACTTCTACATCTCAGAAAGTAATATTTTCAATATCTACATCCAAATCCATGTTATCCAATAACAAATCATTTTTTGGAGCATGTGTTTCTTCCCCTTCCTGTTGTGAATTAGTCCTTTTTCTCTTGACTTTTAATTTATGGGGACTCTCCAAGTTCCCCTTAGGAGGGTTTCTCTCTTCATCATCTCCTGAGTTATTACTATGCATTTTTCTTGTGTGGGATGTCCCTGACTAAGGATTTTCCTTAGTTAAGGCACTTCTTCAAGAGGTAGTTGGTGACTAGAATTTTTTCTTACTCGTGAGTATACCTCTTTCTTTATGGTTCCTAGTGGTACTTCTAACAATATCTATATCTCTAGAGTCTTTGTTGGTTTCTTGATTATTTTGATTGTGGCTGTCATTTTATTCCTCTCCACTAACGACTGAATTTATGAGTGTAGCATTGAGTCTAACTGAAAACAAATGATTATAAAATATATGATTAGGGTTGAAACCCTTGATTTCCTCTGCGAATATCAGGTCAGAATGATCCAAATAAACTACATATTCATCTATTTTGGAAATCCCTCGTAGAAGAATTTCACCAACTTTCCATGGGAGAGGTATGAACTTCTTTTTCCTTTTTTTAGAGAAAGTATGGAAATATAAATTATATTGTCTAGCTATCTCAATGATAAACAACTTGCAATATATATAATAAGGGATAAAAATGGGTTTCTTGGTAGAACATTGTAGTCCTCCATTTTCTCAAGGACTCCTTTTCCCTTTAGAAAATATGTTTCTTCCAATGATCGCCGAGAAGGGTCTTCCCCAAATAAAAACTTCTTGAATTTAGACACAAAATCACAATATATCTCATAGAAATGATGGTTGACTCTCCACCTCCATAGATCTTGGTACCACATGGTCATAGTGTCCATCTTTATTTTCACTTTTCGGAAAATCTTTAAACCCTGAAAGGTGTGACAGTCTCTAATAGAAATTATCAAATAAGARGACATATAAAAAAAAATCARTATTGTTGACGATTGAAAGCGTCAACATAAATTTCGCMCGCAAAGTATTGCTAAAGCCTATTATTATATAAGACTAAATAATGCTAGTAGGTGGGACCCCCTTGAACTTTTGAAGATCAAGTCTGGTGTTATTCGACACTACTCTCGTGGYTGACGATATCTTGTTTTATTGGATAATGGATCATGAATTCTATACAGGCTTCCCTTGTTGTTTCAAGATCAAGTTATACCAAAAATTTTCAAGGTTTCATTGTTGATTGTCCTTGGATTTAGGACTTGTGACACCTGCARAAAACACATGTTAGTAATAATAGTTWAAAAAAAAACTAAAGGGAAGAAATTGTCCTATGCTAACCTACCATACTATGTGCATTAAGGAAGATTGTGGAAAATCCAATCTAACATAGGATAGCCATACGAATGATTAAAATTTGTATATAACATGGTTGAGATCCCTTCTGTATAATAGAGATTGTAATACGGGTGACGCTCTTGGAAATTGAAAAGTTGTTGTTGCAAGGTGGATGATTTGTTAATTAATAGCTGACGCACCCTAAGAATTGAATGAAATCAGAGTAAGTAAGTGATGTGCATTTATTGCACATCACTTTTACCCTTACCAATGGAATCCACCATGGTCATCCTATCTTCCAAACATTTCGGCTTTGGTTATGTTCCGACTTCTCAGTAGAAGGAAACCGCTCGACCAACGCATGCTTAAGACATTTGATTACATGTATGTTCTTTTTTTGGCCCTTCATGAATCTACTCTGGTTATGAAATGGTTTTGTCTCAAGTGTATTAGTTGTTCTCTCCTTAAGTATTGCGACTGTGTAATGGTGATTGTAAATGAGACATTGATGATGCTCTTTGAAATGGGGTTGAATTTGTGACAGAAATGGGTGTTAGCATTCAACAGAAGCTTCAGTTATCCCTATTGAAAGACCTTGTTGGTCTTGCTAGGTTATTTTCACGTTTTCGCATTGTTGTAGTTGATCTACGTTTTCTTTCATGGGGTCTGTGGCTAAAATATCACCACGCATCATACACATTGGAAATGGATTGTTTTCACAACCAGAGATCACAAACTGGGTTGTTCTTTCTGTTCTTAATCGGCCTGCCATTACCGCACTGTGGTGGTGGTTCGATCAAAAGGCACGAGGGTTATACCCTGCGTGCGTTGAATTACATTTTCCATACCAATATTGGCTCTGCTTTTTCTATGGTGGCTATCAAGCGAACCCTTATTTTCCCCAGTCTGAAGTTCCACATAGAAAAATTGTTGTGCCTGTCCAGTTGCAATGGGTTATTGTGGGTTGGAAAAATGGTCAATTACTTTGAATATGGATTGGCCCAATCAATCGTATGGTAGTCGTTTTGTCTTAGCATATAGTTACTACCTCCCTAATGATGATGTTAAGCCCTACATTGCATTCACACTTTCGAATTACACATTCATCCTCCTTATATCAAAATACTCAGTATTGTTAATGAAGAAGGCCTCTGCTCCGATTTGATTTGATGTGTAAACACACATAGCTACTGTAGTCTGTTTGGTTGTTTGATTTTCACTCATAGTGGCGAATTTTTGATTGATGTGCAGCCACTGGTAATTACATTTATGGAAATTTGAATGATGGTTGGTATTGGTTATGAATGTTGGGTGTTGCCCACACATGTCACGTCTTGTAGATGAAGCTTTTGAGTTATATCATGGTTATATATTGTTGTGTGGTTATGGTGGAACCCTCTCATTGTGCACCACATATAATATGGATGGCTTGTTTGTATGCCCAATGATACTCTCGAATTTTAAGTGTGTTTATCTATTTGCAAATCGATCATTGTTGATGACGGTTGTGTGAGATGTTTGGCTCGGTTTTAAGTCGCACTGAGATATTTTTTTCACAGTGGCATGGTTACCAGGTTTCAAAATTTTACTCCTACATAGCTTGTGTCAAATTGATGGTTGTGGATTGTATCATGAGTTGTCATTTTCAGGCGTGTAATTTTGGTCTTTTACTATGTAGATATATGAGAATGGATTTCGTTGCAATTCCTTGTTAGCCCTATTTCATAAATAGTGACTTCGTTGATTTGGAAGCATGATTGTGGAGTATTATTAGTTGTGGACTAAAAAAATGATTGAGTATTGATTGATTTTGTTAGTGAAGGATTGGAAATGGTGATTGTTCGTAATCTATTATAAAATGTAGATTGTGAGAACAGTGACCCTTGCAAATCGTATGGGAAAACTTATTGTTCTGCAATAACATGGTGTTAAAGTTTGATTAATGAATAGTAAACTCATTAGATGTATAAGAATCGTTATTTAATCAAATGATTATTGATGGAATGGTACATCTAGTCTTGTTGTAAAATGTTTTATGGATCACTTGACTAATTTCATGAACAATAATCGTTTCTTCCCCTTCCATGATCTCACTTTCCGCTAATTACAAACCCCTCACGTATCCCATATCCCTCTGTCACTCCCTATTCTGAGATCTTGGACAACATGCTTTTTTTTTTACATATGATTACTATTTTGAAATGGCTTCAAATTTCATAAGCTTCAAATGCCAAAAGAGAATACATCGAGGGGAGACACAAGGAGGTATGTTTTGATTAACTAATGGTTGTGTTATGACTATTAAGATTGTTACAAACAAAAGGAAGTCACAAGGGGTCCCACCTATTAGTTATTATTTAAAATATGACCCTATTATGATTATTATTCCCCCCCGCCCCCTTCCTTAACTAAAGTTAGTTAAGGCCTTATGTTAGCTAACTAATAAGTTAGTTCAACTACTCTAACCAATTCTAAATTGTTAAAAGTTGAAATAAGGGGAGGAACAAGGGGAGGAGAGAAGCACAAAGCATACTAAGGTTTTCTCGTTGAGTTTATGTTGAGAAAGTTCATCTTTCATTCATTCAAACATTCATCATAGCCTAATTTTGTTTTGTGATAGCAGGGTCTTATTGTAGACAACTATATTCAGAGTTGAATCAAATCATTCAGACACTTGTTCTTCAGAGGTGTTGATCTATCTTTGATAGTGTCTGTAGGCTTGTATGTTTGTGAATTAGTTTTCGTGACTGATAAAGGCTATTGTGCAAAGTCAAGTGGGCAACAATCTGTGGCAATATGATCCATCTTTTAGAGTTCAGTTTTGGTTTTTTGCCAGAGGTCCTTTTGTATGTTCCATCAGGGATTTATATGTTTGACTTTGGTCCAATATTTCTTGTGAAGTTTTGTAAAGACAATGACTCTTTGATGAATTGGAATGAAATAAAGGATTTATTTATGTCTCATCTATCTTGATTATGATCTTGGTGTCTTTACTTTTGTTCTTATATTTTTTTCAGCAACTGATATTTTCAGAAAAATACATAAAAAATAAATTTCCAGCAAGCTTTTTGTTGATAAAAAACTAGCCTAAGCACTTGTAATTAATACTTGTGAGTTAGGATACATATTTTTGTTGGCTATAAACGTAGGGTTATATTCCTCACTACTTTAATTTAGCCAAGTAAAGTCTGAAAATGCTTGAGTAAGATTAATTAATATATTTTCCTCAACATTTATTTGGCGACCATATTGGAGAGATCTTCGATATCTCTCTGGTTAAATTCTATACTTGATTTTTCAATGATACATCTTTTATGTTTTGATTCTTTGACTGTTTTTCTATTCATGATTGTTCCTGTTGCAAGAAAACCCACTATTGAGCCTAGTCTCCAAGACTAGACCAACATTGCTTTGAACCTGTTTCATACTATTTTAGGCACTGTTAGGACCCGTGTCGATCTTAATCTTTCTTTGGCAGCCATTGAAAGAGATATTAGTGTTCAAGAAAAATTGGAATCTAGACATAGGAAGTCTAGAGATCAGAAGTGACCTTTTGTTTCTTCGGTTTTGGCCTTTCTTTCATGTCCTTGGATTTTTGTGCTTCTAGGAGAAGAAGAGCCTTGTCACCTAAAATCAACCCTATTGCTGAAATAGGAAGAAGAATCAATGTGTTATATGCCCAACAAAGTGCTCTAAGGATAAATTTATCCAATTCGTCCAGCTCGTCTTTCTTTCCCTCATCTATCATCCACAAGATGGCATCTAGTGGTGGCTCTGGTGGCACTGGAAGTGCTCCATCTTCCCAATATTCATCTTCATCAGGGATTTGTAGCTTGTAAAGCCACCATATTCCTGTCCAGTACTACAAACCCCACCAAAGTCATTAAAAAGTATGGACGTTTTCAATTCGAAGAAGATGCCATGACCACGCCATGGCATGTGTCCTCTCCTCTTAACCTAGCACCTGCTACTCACCCGCTTACGAAGTTTAAAGAGAATCTGCCTAGGTTTTCAAGAAATAACACTGTCAATACAAATGAACACCTAGTGGCATTTTCTAATGCTTGTCACAACATAGGGGCTAACAACAATGACACTTGCATTCGTTGGTTTGACAATTCCTTGGAAGGAAAGGTTGTGGTTGATTTCTTTGACCTTCCTCCTAAGATCTTGTCTACTTGGGAGGAGTTGATTTATTGGTTCTGATCCACTTACGGGAAATCCAAAATCCCTAGTGAGAAGTTAAGGGAGTACAACAACGTCACTTACAAAGATGGTGAGACCATCATGTCCTTCAACTCGCATTTCACTAAGTTGTATAATCAAATCCCTGAACTTATCCACCCCCAAAACCAAGCCGCCTACATGCATTGCCTTCTCCTTACCATCACAGTCTTGAAGAAAAGGATAATCTTGGTTCCGCTCTACACACTTGCTCAGAGTATGAGGAACAACTTGAACAAACTGGCCTACCCCAGGGAGAATCAGTTAGATAGATAGATATGTCTGCTCTCTTACAACTAGTATAAGATATGAACAACCATATGATTGATTTTGAGTGGAAAAGTACTATCAACCCACTCACCCCTGGACCTTCATCCTCTTCTGCTCCTCCTTTTAGAGGTATGTGATCCGGATTATTTTCGGCATGAAATGAGAGCAGAGATATAATAAAGAAATGCACAGATATATTGCGTATATCCAATAATATAATAGAAATATATCAAATATGAAACCATAAACACAGAGATATAGTAATACACGATTTATATTAATGAAAGAAATGTACAGAGACTGTAAAAATACAGAGTGAAAGACTCGCTAGAATGGTGGCAACTTATCTCTTAGAAGAGATGTGACGGCTACTCGCATTCGTAAGAAGATGATTACAATGAGGATCTGAAGGCCTTTTTACAATAAGAGAGAATGACAAAAGTCCTAGACATTCAAAAATCTAACCCTAGGAGATGAAGCGCCAAAACTCATGTGGGCCCCATTTGGGTAAGTTAGTACATCAACTTCCCGAGGTCGTAACTTTTGCATGCGATCTTCGTTTTAGGCATATGATAGCTTGTTGGAAAGGTATCATCGAGGAGATTCATTTTGGGGGCTCAAAAATTCCTTTAGCTATCATTGAGAACCTCTATCTCAAAAAACCTTCATTTGGGCCCTCAAAATGGCCCCGGAAGTTAAAAACTGCTAAAAATAGTAAATTGTCAAACTTGCCAGAAAACTGTTTTGATCCAGTCAGAAAAGGTGGGTGGCCACTGATATCCACCTGGATCAATCCTCCCTCCTTAGGAAGCAATGGTCTCCATTGCGTTGAGTTCCCGAGGGAGAGGAAAAAGCATTTGTTGAATCTGCATCTTGGTGAGCTGCTTGCCTTGTTGGAGACGTCGCGCTGCTCAGTTTGTGGAAGTCTGTCACGAACCTGTTGAAGCTGAGGCTATTAAACAAGTCGGGATACATAAGATTATGGTGTGCAGAAGGAATATTTGCACTTTGTTGCAACCTTGTCAACCTTCTTCTGTTGGATAGAAGGTGCTTGGGGCGAAGTTGTAGTGGTTGCAGTGTCCTTATGTTCCCCTTTTGAACAAATTGTGAAGAAGTTGAATTTTGTAGTATGAGATACTACCTTGCGACACTTTTTAGGTGGAACAGTAGTCGGAACTACCTCTGGTATTCTATAGATATGACCCCCCTAGAGAAACAGTGACACTGCAGGGTCGAGACTCATAAATAGCGTGGCACTTCCACATATATGGTTGGCCCAAGAGAACATCACAGACATATAGTGGGGCAACATTACATAATACTTCATCCTTGAAGGGTTGGATGCCATATGACAATCGATATTGCTGGCTAACATGAAGATCTCTTCCTTGGCGAAGCCACCCAATGTTGTATGGTTGCGGGTGTGGTGTTGTCGACAATCCCAACTGTTTGACGACCTCTACTGAGATGAGTTTCTTCTGGCTTCCACTATCAACATTAAAATGTAGCGGGGTACCCTTCACCCACATCTGTGAATGAAAAAGGCGCTCCCCCTCTTCAGGATCTGTTGGTTCTTTTGGTTGAATTGTTGCGGTCACAACAATAGCAGTAGGGTTTGCGTCAATGATCTGTCCTTTGCCAGTATTTTCATAATCAGATTCTAAATCAGGTTTTGGCTCCTTGTCTTTGATCTCGGCCACCAATGACTATTTTGAGTGACATTCATCGGTGTTGTGCCAGGGGATTTTGTGGAAATCACACCATTTTCCGATGTCCTTCTTTGTCTTCCCGTGACCCTTCTTTTCCTGTGTCTTCGACTGGTTTTCGGGAGACTGTTTGTTAGGGTTGTCTTTGTCATACTTTGGTTGTTGCTAATTTGCAAACCCGAATTCCCTTTTGTTCTAGTGCTTAAATTTCTTCTCAATTTTAACAACATATCGATAAGCAACATCGAGTGATGAGATGTCCAGAAAATCCATTTTAGTCTGGATTTATCTGTGTAGAGCCCCACAGTATTTCTGAACCAAATGTCGCTCAAAGTCTTTGATACCCATCTTGGTGCGCAAGGTATGGAAGGTATTGGTGAACTCCAGAACTTCCTGGCCCCTCTCTTTCCGTAGTGTGTTCCATCTCATGTACTGGTCCTCATAGTTGCCAACAGGGTAATATTGTTCCTTTACCGCATCCACAAAAAAATCTCAAGTGGGATCGGCCCCATATATTCCAGACTCCTCTGTGGAAATTTGCTCCCAGTAAGTTTCCCACCAATGTTTGACATGAGGGAGAGCTTTAAGAAGTGCGAAGGTGATATTTTCTTTGTTGGAAAAATTGTGAACAAAGAAATAACCTTGTAGCAGAGTTAACCATTTTTCTAGGGCTTCTGCATCTATCTGTCCTTTAAATACAGGAATATCAAAATTAAATTGTACCTTGAAAGGCGAGGTTCCTCCAAAGTGGTCGCTTGATGAAGATGCGCCCGTTGCTATCAGCAGGCGTTGAAGGATGTGGTAAAAATTCTCCATCATTTTTTTCCTCTGTCGCGTGAGAGCTTGCTCAAGCAATAGACTGATAGGATCGCTTGCTCCGTCGTTTTTCTTTTCTTCTGCCATTGAGGGTTTCTTGGGTGTGAAAGAACGATTTTCCTCAAGAGAGACAAGCTCAAGACACAAATTTCTATACTCAAACCTCGTCAGGGACATGCACTGAAAAAAATGACCAAGAACAGCCTGCTCTGATACCACTGATCCAGATTATTTTCGACATGAAATGAGAGTGGAGATATAATAAAGAAATGCATAGAGATATTGCGTATATCCAATAATATAACAACAATATATCATATATGCAACCATAAACACAGAGATATACTAATACACGATTTCTATTAATGAAAGAAATGTACAAAGACTGTAAAAATACAAAGTGAACGACTCGCTAGAATGGTGGTAGCTTATCTCTGAGAAGAGATGTGACGGCTACTTGCATTTGCAAGAAGATGATTACAATGAGGCTCTGAAGGCCTTTTTACAATAAATAGGAATGTCAAAATCCCTAGACATCCAAAAACCTAACCCTAGGAGATGAAGCGCCAAAAGTCATGTGGGTCCCATTTGGGTAAGTTAGTACATCAACTTTCTGGGGTCATAACTTTTGCATACGATCTCCGTTTTAGGCGTATTATAGCTCGTTGGAAAGGTATCATAGAGGAGATTCATTTTGGGGGCTCAATCATGCCTTTAGATATTATTGAAAAAATCAATCTCGAAAAACCTTCATTTGGGTCCTGGAAGTTAAAAAATGCTAAAAATAGTAAATTGCCAAATTTGCCAGAAAACTGTTTTGAGACAATCGAAAAAGGTGGGTGGCCAGTGATATCCACCTGGATCAGTCAGGTTGAAAATAATTTCCAGCCGAAGGCTATCCTGCCTCGAATTTGGTGTAACTTTTGCGAGGAACATCATGAAGAAACCACATGTGAGGTAAGGAAGAGTGCCAAAGATAAGATCTTTGGTAAAAGATTAGAAGCTACTATCGTTGTCCTAGATTTTTCCTAGCCAGAAAATGTCATGGTCATCAATACTAAGAACAAAACCTATGCCCCAAAAGGCATGTTTGACCCTCCTCAAGGTTCTTCTAACCCAAGTTCATATTCAACCACTACCATGCCCCAGGTTCCCAAAGTTCCTGAGTCAAGGGATTACTCCTCATCCCCCCTCTTCCAAATACAATATCTTGAATCAATTGACCAACATCAAGGCAGATGCAACCCTCCTAGACATGGTTGTCATCCTTGAACAATAGATGCATCTGAAACGATTCATGGAAGGAATATCTTTCGTTGTAGCCAATCTTTCTGAGGAGGTAACTGAAGAGGATCCTTCTGTAAATAAAATAGGGGTACATAAATTTAGATACCCTGTAAAAAAATCCCCCTTTTTATATTTCTATAAAAATCATGGATAAAATTGTTCATTGTTGCTTCATTGATGGTGGTTCAGGCCCAAGTGTGATGTCGAAGACTATTATGGAAGATCTAGGCTTGTCTTGTACAGATGAAAATTCCAGAAGCATGCTCTCCTATAATAATCTACAACAAAAGACCATAGGTGAGATTAAGGATGTGACCTTAGTTTTGTGCACTCACCCCGAAATAAGGAATACCCTCAACATTCAGGTAATTGATATGTTTGTAAGAAATTACTCAATTATTTTGGGAAGATATTGACAAGCCTTAACAGGTGGATACCTCTCACTCGACAGAACACGTTTATCCATTCCTCGGAACGAAAAAAAAACATTATAGTTCTTAGAGAAGGAAGGATATCCCCTTATATCGAGAGTGTCCCACAACCTAATGTAAACTATATTGAAGAGGACCTAGGAGTATACTCTATCTTTGTTGAGGAGGATAATGTTCCTTTGGAACAAATCAATTTAGATGATGGTATTCTGTGTTGAAGTCTTCGACTCTGCGCACGCCTACAGCAGCAGTCTCTCAATACTCCACTCAGGTTTGCAACCCTGAACTTCACCTGGCTTGCACACTCCTTGCACGGCTCCTATGCCCAACTGCACCTTTGGGATGAATGAGAACAAAATCTATCTCTATCTGAACCCCCTGTCAACGCACTCCTTGAGGACAATTCAACTGCACTCCTTGCAGGAATCCTCTGGCTCAGATAGAGAAACAATTGGAACTCATTCCTTCTTCCTCTCAGACTTCAATTCAACCATGAAATCATATACATAACATACAAAATCAAATGTATAACTGGAAGGAAACATTCATGAGCACATCATTCAGCATCAATACACAGAGAACAACACAAAACCATGAATTTGAATCAATTTCTTCTATTAATTCAAGTATCTGTACATGGGTGTTCTTACACAGCTCTCTGCTTCTCCTACGCTCTTCCTAGATAATGATACAAATGCACAATGAGGGTGTCTATATCCCGTTTCCCTCTTGCGCTCTACAACCGTCTAGTCTAGAATTAAATTCTATCTATTTTACATTAACTACTTTAAATGCCTCTACCTACTAAGGACGAGAGCAATCCGCTCAAGGTCCATTACATTATACAAGTGTGCTTCATTAAATTTCCACATTAATGTTTGCGCAACAACTTCCAAGGTGTTCTTTCAAAAAATTGTGTTGGTGCTTGTCCAGTTGTCTCTTGCCTTCCGCACTAGCTCGCTTGATGTGGGAGATGCTCCTGCATCATACATCTTCAAAAATATGGTTTTTTTATAAGAGTTGTTCAAATGATGGCTTGGCAAAAGAAAAAAGTAAGATGGCCTAATGTCAGGTATGCATGCATGGTGCAATTTAGGGTTATAACACCAACATCATGTATGATTACTCAGATGGAGTATGGTTTCAAGAGATGATGCATTTGATGACACTGATAGTGATGATGGTGCTCATGATCCAGTCATGAGATAGTTTATATGACTATGTTGATGCTACCGGGTGAATGGTATGTTTGTGCTCAAGACCATTACCTTCAATACCTCCCTAGCTAGGAGGGAGTGTTGATATTATAGTACCTACGGGAGGTATTTACCTCCACGTGTAAACCTGACAAGAATAGAATATTCTGGGAAGCAAGTAGAAACCCTAATTAGTTGGCTAATAACCCTAGAAGACAAGTCAGCTCAAGAGGATAACTTGTATTAGGTTATTAGCCTCAAAAAGAAGAAGTCAGCTAAAGGAAATATTATATACTAGGTAAATAAGCACCCAGAATGAGAAGTCGACCCAGGCAGTTTGTCAGTTTTAGTATAAATACAGGAGGCCAGTCTTCATTCTGGCAAGCATTCTCAGAACTGCAGAAGCAACATTTGTGCGCACTCCAGTTGGCCAGTTTGTGTGCAAGTTTGGAGGAAAGTTTTCGTTGCAGCTGTTGCAACTAGCAGATTACATTTTGGCTTGGACTATCTCTTGGTTATGGTTTGGACTATCTGATCAGCTCTTTTTTGGTACGATATCCTTGGAGAAAGGTGTGCCACCCTTTGTTTGGCTATCTAGCCTAGTGTTTGCTTCTGGAATGATTCTCTGTCAAGGTTAAGGTGCTCCGGGGTGGCTTCGGCCTATGGTTGGGTGACAATAGTGATATTGTCTATGGTTAAACGAGCACAATCCATCATATTCTAACAGCCATCTTACCATTTTCAGTCTATTGTTTGGGGAAATTTTTAAGGATCAAAGTTTCTAGGATGCAAAGAAGAAAGAGTGAAGTACCTCGTGTCAAAATTTCATATTCTAGGTCACTATAAATTTGGAGTTACAGGATGTGGAAGTCAAGTTTTTTTACTAGTCCTAAAACTAGTCTCAAATGGATGTTTTTGGTAAAACAATAGAGATATTTTGATCTCACCATTAAGTCCAAAGTAGCTGATATAGCCATATTTTCCTTTCATTTCATTCTATTTGGACACCAGAGGACAAATATACAAGGGTTTGAAGTCATAGGTTCATTGTTAGATCCAGCATGGAGCCACCATTTCGAAGCATTTTGAGTCAAATATGACCCTATGGTTTTGTTCAAAAGGTTTGAAACCCCTAAGATCGACTGTCCATTCGTCGATTTTGTGAAAAATTGTTCGAAGAGGCAAATGTTTTTACCTAGGGAGTTGTATGACCCCCCAGCTCGCACTTTAGTTTGTTCACAGTTGTGCTAAATTTGGTGATCCCTCTAATTTATCTAGAGTTTTATATAATTGGTGGTTTCTGTCAGTTTGGTGGAAAATTCACTAAATTTGGCAAAGTTTTTTAGTTTATCTAAGGGTTTCTATAGTTGGTGGTTTCACTAAGTTTGGCAACAGTTTCACTAAATTTGGTGAAGTTTTTAAATTTATCTCGAGGTTTCTACAGTTTGTGGTTTCGCTAAGTTTGGCGACAGTTCTGCTAATTTTGGCATATTTTTTAATTTATCTAGAGGTTTCTACAGTTGGTGGTTTCGCTAAGTTTGGAGACGGTTCTGCTAAATTTGGAAGATTTTTTAATTTATCTGGAGGTTTATGCAGTTGGAGGTTTCTCTATTTTGGTGACAGCTCCACTGAATTTGGAAAAAGATGAATTTTGAATTTCCTACCCCCTCTCTATTCACAGGTTGGGTTTTGAGGACAAAATTTGCAGGCTCATATCTCAAGCTTCTAGCCTCCTTTTCTCGAGCGATTTTTTTTTTCATTTGGGATAATTTTTCATGCTCTTCACATTGGTGTAGACAATTTCTGATTTTGGTGCATCAATTTTCTAGAATCTGCATAATTTCATAGGTGACACTGTGTAGTTCTCATTTTGAGAACTTCAAAGGCTCATATATTTTGCATATGACATTAAATCGAGGTGATTCTTTTTTTGGAAGTGTGTTCTTTTTTATATACTTCGAAGTGGTGTTGTTTGTTTAACTTTATATTAATTCAAAATTGTACTTTCAACACCTACTCATTTTTTGAGGGTTTGTAAAGGCATTGAAGTCAAGTCCACTCAATGTTATCCTACTAATGGAAATTGTAACCTCACTAATATAAAGTGATAAATCATTTTGCTTGGGGGGGATCCTCGATTGAGTGATTCGTGGGGGGTCTCTTAGTGTGATTGTGCTTGTGCACCTTTTTCTACTTGTGCTCTTTTTTCCTTCACAAATGGGTAACTTTAAATTTCCATTTCTAACACCATACAACTACAACACATGGCATCAAAATCCATGGAATTCCTTAATGAAACATGTATATACACCTTATGTTGAACAATAGGTAACCAAACCCACAAATGATAAGGAAATGGTACTCTGGTCGATAGAACAAACAAAATCTCTTGGTTTTATTAGGAGTCTAGTTTCCCTTGATATAATGTCTCAACTTGATGATGGTTGTACAAATTCACATGATGCATGGGAAAAATAAAAAACTCTCTATGGGACAACTAATGAAGTTTGAGAATATCAACTTGATAATGAACTAATGAATCTTGATCCTAAGTCTTTTGAAAACACCTATGATTATGTAACAAAGGTTAATGACCTAAGATCCCAATGTAAATCATGTGGTGTAGAGAAAAATAACATAAACTTGGACCTAAATATGTTGCATTTGTTTCTAGATTTCGCACTCATAGGTTGAATATGGGATATGCATATGCAATTCCTTCTTTTTCTTCTTTTTCAAAGATGTTAATGCATTAGTAAGGGAATCTTCTTTCCATGGGTGTCCTTAAGCCATCTCAGTCTCAGGATTTATTGGTTGGTCAGCTAAAGGGACAAAACATTTCAGGGAAACTTAGACAAGAAACAAAATAAGTCCAAGAAGAAGTCAGAGAAAGATCAAGCACGGTCATTGTCTGCCCCAAAAGTAGACTCCAAATCCTCTTCTTCAAAGGGGAATTCTCAAAATAAGGATATGCCAACTTGTAGTTACTGCAAGAAGGTTGGTCATGAGGAACATTCTTGCCATAAAAAGGAGAACAATGAATTGGAACATCTTCTAAAAAGAACAACATTAATCTTTCTCCTTCACAACAATCCTCTACTCCTTTTTCTAGATCAGGAAAAAGAAAAGCAATTGCACTTGTTTCTACTACAGATTCTTCTCAGAAATGAATTATTGACTTGGATGCATCACATCACACAGGTTATGTCAAAGAACGGTTTTCTTTGTTGGAGCCTTATTCAGTGCCCCACATTCTCATTGGGGATGACTCTCCTACATATGTCATTAGGAAAGGTTTTGTTGATGCTAGCACTACTACTTTTGAGGATGTATTTTGTGTGCCTAATATGTCATCCAACCTTCTCTCAATCTATCGAATTTCCAAGAATGGAAGAAAAGTTGAGTTCACTCTAGATTTAGTCACCATCAAGGATCTTAAAGATAATGCACTTATTGCAGTAAGTAAGGCTGATCATGAGTCTCACTTGTATGATTTCTCTCATTTTGTACCTCATTCTCATTTTGTTTCTTTGTTCACCCTTTCAGATTCTGTGAGAAAGCTATGACATGAGTGGTTTGGCCATCTCAACTTTCTCTATCTTCAACAACTAAACATGCAAGATATGCTCACGAGTCTTCCTCATATCAATTTCTCATATGGATTTCGTTTGGGTTGTGTCTTGGAAAAGCATCCTAAGGACAAGTTTGACAAAGGGAAGGCTTGGAGGGCTTTAGAATTTCTTGAGTTGGTTCACAACGATGTGGCAGGTCCATTTCCATCCTTGTCTTTCAGAAAGGCTCGCTAGCTAATCACTTTTATTGATGACTTTTCTAGATACACA
>ML782035.1:330402-346994 GCA_009831015.1 Picea engelmannii
TTATCATGTTCCTTCTAGCAGAAGGAAACTTTAGTCACTATGGGCCTGCAGGAAAAAATTCCCTTTGTGGTACTTCGGGCTGACAGTTTTATGTCTCCTCGGCCAGATCCTCAATGCTTCCATTTAAGGGGGTAGTCGATTGTTTAACCACCGGTCCTTCTTACATTAACTGATTTCTCCTTGGGATTAGGACGAGGCCTTGCACCTAGCTTGTTGACACGTGTTGCTCTTGGATTGGACCCTATATAAGCACGTGATTGCAGAAGTCGGCAAGGGCGGTTTGAGTCCACACTGCTTCGACCCCCGCAATTCACCACAAACTAGCATGTACCTCTTCCGCTATGCCATGGTTTCGATTGTGGGACTGCTCTAGAATTTTAATGTTAGAACATGTTTCATCCCTGCAATGAACCGTGGTGGTTGATCTTGTCGCAATCCTCGATCTGGGTAACCATGCTATTTTAGCGCCCCTGCTAAAATTTATCCATCTGCTAACTCCAGAATCCTTTTAACCATGTTTGGAGATGGAGCCAATTTTGGTGCTTGGAAGCTTTGAATGTTGAGCAAGAATATCTCCGGAGGACGATCTCCCGAATCTGACATGGTAGCCTGACGTCATTATGCTGTCACAGCTGCCAATGGATGAGCACCATGTGTCTAAACTGATGAGTGCCAAGTGTCTTTGGCACTTCGGTACTTCGGGCTTCAAGATTTTTGAATCATGAAGCATGAAAAATTCCCGAAGTGGTATGGGCTCGAAGTGACGTGGTAACCTAATGTCATATGATGTCACAGCTGCTAACATGTCACAAAAGGAGAGTGCCATGTGTCACTCGAGAATGAGTGGATGACATGTCGAAAGGTGCCTAAATTGAGTTCCATGTGTCAACGTCAGATGTATGCCACGTATATTTGATGGATGAGCGTCATGTGTCTGTACTGATGAGTGCCAAGTGTCTTTAGCACTTCGGTACTTCGGGCTTTGGGAGTTTTGGATCGTGAAGCATGAAAAACTCCTGGAGTGGTACAGGCCCAGAGTGACATGGCGGTCTCTCGTTACTTCGGTGCTTCGGGCTTCATGAGCTTTTGAACACGGGCAAGAATATCCCCAAAGTGTCTTTCTCCTGGTTGACGTGGCAACCTCCTGCTACTTCAAGACTTTGGTACTTTGGGGCTTTTGTCTGGTCGTTAATCCTTGCGCGACTTTGAAACTTTGAGTGCACGAGAGACGTTAATATGAAATGCACATGGGATCTCCATCGTTGAAAATTGAACCCACCCATTTGCTTGTATTTCAAGCCCGAAATGGACTGCTCTAAATGTTGCATTTTTCTCATAGTTATTCCCTGCGCATACAACATACTTGACCGGCCTGAATTTATCAACCAGAAGAGAAAACACTTATAGGAAGGTATGCAGAAAAGAGAGATACTCGGCAGAGGTGTAGACCTAGGTTTTAGAAATAACTATATATGACCCATGACAACTTCATGTGATAACAGGGACTATTAAAAATTATGAATGGATTTACAACTAGGGGACAATAAATAAGAGGATGTGATACACTCTAAAAATAGGAGAAATTTTATAAGTTCATCAAAACACGTGTTTGGAATTGTTTTTACTAAGTGACCCCCTCGATAGACATAATCTCAAAACTAGGTGAATCACAAGAGGTAGTCAAGTTTTATACTAAAAATGGGGTAATTGAGTACCTTTCATTTAAGCAAGTTAATATTGAATTACCATTGTATTTTTAAATTGGAGAGATGTAATCTTTTATGGCTAGCACTTTATTCATTTGTATGAATCTTGAATATCATAGGTTGTAGCAATTCGATGTTCAATAAGCATATTAAGCATATTTGTGTATAAAGCATCATTGTCATGTTTGATATGATCCCGAGGATGACATATATGGGGCTAAATGTATATGTAATGGGGTTATTGTATATGTAATAGGGGTAAAACTAATAAAGATCATATATATGCAATGAGAGAGAATATGTATATATAGATATCAATATAGTCATTATGGAGAGGAACATGTGATTTGGATATATGAATGTATTGAAGTAGTGGATGAGGTTCCCTTATTCTATGAGTTATTATGTAACTCATCTCTATTATCATTTTTGGAGTTGTGATCCACATTCACATCTTATGTACATTATCTATACTTTGGTTTATTATGCAAGCTTCAGTATTTGGTACAAACATTTAGTATCAAAGAGGATGATCCTTGGGTTTGGATCCTTCAAACAAGTCATCTTACCATTTTCATTCTATTTTTTTAGAGAAATTTCCAAGGATCAAAGTTTCCAAGATGCAAAGAAGATAGAGTGAAGTACATTGTGCCAAAATTTTAGATTCTAGGTCACTATAATTTCGGAGTTACAAGATGTGGAAGTCACGTTTTTTTACTAGTCAAAATTTTAGATTCTAGGTCACTATAATTTCGGAGTTACAAGATGTGAAAGTCATGTTTTTTTACTAGTCTTAAAACTAGTCTCAAATAGATGTTTTTGGTAAAACAAAGGAGATATTTTGAGCTCACCATTGAGTCCAAAGTAGCCAAGATAGCCATATTTTCCATTCATTTCGTTCCAGTTGGACACTGGAGGCTATATCTATGAGATTTTGAAGCCAGAGATTCGTTGCTAGATTCAGCGAGGAGCCACCATTTTGAATCATTTTGGGTAAAATATAACCTTTCCATCGCGCTCAAAATATCTGAAAGTCCTAAGATCGACTGTCCATTCATTGATTTTGTGTGAAGTTGTCCAAAGAGGCATTTTTTTTTCTCAAGGAGTTGTATTGCCCCCCAATGCGCACTTGAACTTGGTCGTAATTGCACTAAATTTGATGGTTTCTCTAATTTATCTAAAGGTTTCTACAATTTCCAATTTCTCTAAGTTTGGCGACAATTTCGCTAAATTTGGCACAATTTTTTAATTTATCTGTAAGTTTCTACAGTTGGTGGTTTCGGTAAGTTTGGCGACAGTTCCACTAAATTTGGTGAAGTTTTGTAATTTATCTAGAGGTTTCTACAGTTGGTGGTTTCGCTAAGTTTGGCAACAATTCTGCTAAATTTGGAAGAGTTTTTAATTTATCTAGAGGTTTCTATAGTTGGTGGTTTCGCTAGTTTGGAAGCAATTCCACTAAATTTGGTGGAAGATAAATTTTGAATTGTTAATATGTTACTATTAACAATTGAATTACTTAATAGTAATTATTAAAGAAAATGTGAGAGTTGTTAACAAGAAATGTATAGATTAATATAAAAATGTTTGATTCCTATTGTGAGTCAGATATCATCATGTATAAATGAATTTTCAACATGGTCCATGTGATGGAGCAATGTTTGATCTTCCAATTGCTTTTTCCATTGAAATTTACCCCAAGTGACTACCATATTTGAATTTATGACTTATGGCCTCGAACGTGCATATAATTGAGCTAACAATTGGGGCTCCTTGATTGATATATTTAATCATAAAAAATTATTTAATTCTAAGTGGAAAAATTATCGATATCCTAAATAAATGATGCCTTGACACCRTGAAAGTCAAACTAATTCTCGATCTAAATTGAAGTAGATCAATACTAGGCATTTATATATTGATATTGACCAAAATTGAAGTTCTTCTTGATYACCTAAACATCCATAATATAATTTTTTAATGGGGAGCCAAATAATTATCATCTTAAATACAACTTACCCTGATCAAAATTGACCAAAATTGAGGTAATCTTTGACTTAGTATATCAAGCTAAATTGAATCACTTATTGACAAATATTGAGCTAAATTGAGTTTTCTTTGTAGAGTTTTCTAAATTTTTCCTTAATTAGTTTAGATACTAGCATTAGCACTACTTGGATAAATCTTGATGCAAAATTATCCCTAGCTCAAATTTGTACATTTATGTAATATCTGTATTTGTCCCCAATTCAAATTTGTAGCTTGGTTTGTCAATCTGTTATTATTTGATTTATAATACYGTTGAAGTATTCTCCACTTCATTGTGGAGTCATTCCTTGTGCTACCTTTMAAAGTTGTWTAAGTTTCCTAACCTCAAAACTTCATCCTCATTTCCATTGCCATTCCTAGGTCATTAAAGCCATGATTGTTTTAAGATTATTTATGATTACCCCAATAAAAATTTAATTTTGGATAATGTGGAATAACTAAAATTCACTTTGATGGGACGATATCTTGTAGCAGGGTCATCAAATAAGATTGAGATAGATTGAGTACCTAAATTCCATAATATTACTTAATAGGCCTTGTCTAATTGTTCTATGTTTTTTCCCTCCTTGCCGAAATCCGACAACATAAATCCACACGAGATCACAACTTTTTGTTGTTTAAATTGCATTTTTGAATGACAAAATGAATTATGTGTGTTGAAAACCCCTAGAGCACTCAGATTATACACATTTAACCATTCAAATCTGCAGATCCAACAATATCTCGTCGGATTTCGGAAAAATATCCTTGGAAAAACAAAATGTCTAGAAAAGGGCAAAAACGTAGCACGTTTAGACTACAAATTACTTAATATTATAAATTTTTGGGTACTATGTTCCATTAAGGTCCATATTTTGTATAATAGAGACTCAATGGTATTCCAAGATAGTCTCAATGTTGATCCATGGGACAATACCTTGTGGCCATCAAATAAGATTGAGATAGCTTGAATATCTAAATTCCATAATATTACTGAACATTATAACCTTTGGGGTACTGTGTTCCATTGAGGTCCATATTTTATATAATATAGTCTCAGTGGTATTCTAAGATAGTATCAATGTTGATCTATGGGATGATATTTTGCAATGTGGTCATCAAATAAGATTAAGATTGAGATAGCTTGAATGCCTAAATTCCATAATATTAGTTAATATTATAATTTTGGGGGTACTATGTTCCATTGAGGTCCATATTTTATATAATATAATTTCAATGGTATTCCAAGGGATCTTATTGTATGTTATCCATCTTTTATATGATATTGTTTCAACAATATTTCTGGAGATCTTATTATATGTTTATGATCTATGTTTCATTAACAAGCAAAGTAAATTAGCAAACATTATAGCATTCATTGATAAAAAAATCACTGATAAAACACAAATCTACCAATAAGAAATCATGGTAAGTGTATCCAATTAAACAATCATTGAACATCTTGTTTCAAACTTCCAACAATATAACTTAACTACGTTGAGGAAAATGTTGGACCTTGGATTTAAAAGTCGAGCAAACGAAATGAGAAGAATAGAAGCCAAGTTTCTACTAGGAATAAAACATAGGAGATCTTTTAAGGAAAAAAAGTTGCCTTAACACAAACACAGTGAATCCACAACTTTTCACAAAGGATCGAGCCTAATATAGGAAGTTGATAAACCCTAGAACCCATGCATGTTTAAAAACCATGAAATATCCAATGACATTTCTTGGCAAACAAAACCCTGCAATGGAAACATTTGTTGGTAAATATAGAACTCTTGCATCTACATTGACATTTGTTTTTTTTCTCAAAACCCAAAAGCCAATTGATATTTTAAAAAGGAGAAAATCAAATTCGGACCCCATTCAAAAGGATACTTGAGAATGAATGATCATGTCCAAATCCATAATTGTCACCTTTCAAAACCTGGGATCCCCTTCTATTAGCAAACCCTTGGGGAAGGCAAAGGGTTTAACATCTCATTTCCAACTCTAATGATTAAACCAATGAAGAGCGCATTACCAGAGGAAAAAGAGACAGGTGTTATTTATTTCTGATCAAATAATTTGAGATAGGTATTCTTCCTTTCTTCTCAAATAACTTTTATGTTGTGGAATTAACAACGAAGACAATGATGGAATGTTCCATCAAGCCAAAGGAACTTTGTTTGAAATTCGCCTATGACCATGAAGGGTGCAGGTCGTCGTCTTGTGATATTTGTATGCCACAAATCAAGTATTAAATTAATGTAGAAGTGGAATTGATATGACCTACAAGGCCAAAATGAGTCGATGTTAAGAGTGAAACAATCGCCATGATGAGTGTATACATTCCCTCGATGACCATCTCGAATATAACAACACATTGACATTCAATCTGCAAGTTGGATGACCACCGTTCTGTGGCCATCATGCGATGGACCATAGTTGAACCCTAAATGAGTTTGAACTCTCATAATGACCATGTGGAATATAGCACATTGGCATTCAGCCTGCAATTTGGATGACAACCAATATGTGACCATCAAGCGGTGAACCCTAGTTGAACCCTAAACAAGCGTGAACTCTCTCTTCATGTCAAGAGGTCATAGTGGGTAACCTTTGGGTGTAAAAACCACCAATATTTGAACCAAACTATAAAAGGAATAAATCAAGATACACATGTATATATAAAGGAAGCTTGCTAGGGGTTGATAAAAGCATCTCAAAATTAATTTGATTTTGGAAAAGTGTTTTGAAGTGCAAGCATGTGTTGTTGATAGATTTTGGGCATAAGAGTTTAGTCTCCCTATGATTTAGATATTTAAAAAACAAACAAGTGCATTTTGTCTTTAACACATCTAAATTTAAAAATGAATTAAGTAAAACACTGTGTTGGACACTGGATGCATTGTTTTTGTAGCAATATAACAAACATTGTAACACTACAAAAGCTTGCAATTTATTAACTTAATCTCTACTTTGGCATTTCAAGAAAAGCATTAACTGTCATTTTGCCAATAAAGGCATAAATTTGTTTAAATCGTCTAATCATTCCTACAATATAGAGAAAAAAGAAAATCTAAATAGTAAGCTCCACATGTTTAGACAATAATTCATTGTATTAAGATGATGCATTGTTTATGTAGCAATATAACAAACATTGTAACACTACAAAAAGCTTGCAATTTACTAACTTAAACCTTGCTTTGGCATTCACTATATTTTTGCTTATAGATGTAGAAATGATGTTGTCCGAATTAATAGACATTGCCTCCAATGCAAAATCCCTACTTTGGCATTTCGGGCAAAGCATTAACTATCTTTTTTCCAATAAATGCATAAACTTGTTTAATTCATTTAATCACTCCTTCAATATAGAGAAAAATAAAATCTAAATACTAAGCTCCACAAGCTCAATTTATTAACCTAAGCCCTGCTTTGGCATTTCAGGCATAAACTTGTTTAAATCATTTAACCATTCCTACAATATAGAGAAAATATATATATAAATAGTAAGCTCCACAAGTTTAGGCAAAAATTCACTATATTTTTTGTTATAAAGGTAGAAATGATAATGTCAAAATTAATAGTGCCTCCAACGCAAATAAAAATAAAGAGTAATGAGTAAGCTATCAAAGTTGCAAGTGTTGCCTTTTTTTTAATTGTGCCCATTGTGAATTTTTTTACATTTCCTCCAACGCAAAAGAAAAAAAGTAAATAGTAAGCTACAAAAGCAACAAGGATTACTGACCATAAAGAGCTAAATACCCCAAACAATGTCATTTTAATCTTTTAATAAGAGAATTATGAGTGAAACTAGCAATTAAAATAAGCATCATTAAGTTATCAAACTCAATGAATTTCTTAAGTCAAATTGAAGGTAACAATTGTTCATGAAACATTTTAATTAGGAAGTCTCTTTTAAACACTTGATTCAATATCAAAACCAAAAATTGTGGTAAACCATATTTAGAAATCAATGTTAGGCAATCAACATCTTCAAGGCCATGAGACACCTAGTTTTTCCTACATAAATTCACAAACCATTTTATACATTATTCAAAGAACCATTTTTTGCTTTATACAAATATTTCAAAGTATTAATGGAAAAATCATTATTACAATTTGAAATTTATTTGCAAAGTGAAGGTATAAACTCTAGTTGCAGCTTTTGCAATATCTAATAAAACACAAATTAGTTTTTCCAACATAAAGTTAGCTTAGTTTTTTCAACATAAAGTTCCCTCATAATAATACCAAAGATAGGGATATTTTTTTCCAATCATAAATTTAGCTTAGTTTTTCCAACATAAACTTTCCAAACATAAATTTAGCTTAGTTTTTCCAACATAAAGTTATGTTAGTTTTTCCAACATAAAGTTCCCTCATAATAATACCAAAGATAAGTATAATTCATACAATGAGAGATTTGTTATCAACAACATGTTTTCTTATTACATAAATGTAAGTCAAGTGCCCTATCTATATCTCTTAGCGGATTAGACTCCTCTTCAATCGGAATGATACTCATCACTTATAAGGCTCACCAGAGGAACTTCAAAGGTTGGTGCACCTCACACTGAAGATTCATCTCTATGGAAATGGAACTGACCTTACCCTATGGAGGAGAGCTGTGGTGATGGACCCTCTCTCTGTGGTCTGTCGGTATGGCCTCGATGGAATCAAAAGGCGAGGGCCAGGTCCTCAACTATATCTCTTATACTTCCACTCGGCTCCCACCCTACTATTTGAAAACAGATTTTCCTATAGTTCCACTCCAGATGTTTTCTTATTACATAAATGATTGTCAAACACAATGAATATTTTTTGTTGTGTGCTCGCAAACAAAAGATCAATGATTGTCAAACACACTGAATATTTTTTGTTGTGTGCTCGCAAACAAAAGATCAATGATTGTCAAACACAATGAATACTTTTCGTTGTGTGCTTTCTTATTACATAAACGATTTTCAAACACAATGAATATTTTTTGTTGTGTACTAGAAAAAAAAAAGATAAAGTGACAAACAACAGTAATTAAGGCAATGCCCTCTCACTTTCATAGTGTTGAAAGAAGAATAATGATAAAAAAAAGTTACATTAGAGACCAAAGTAGAGATTGAAAAATAGGTGTTTATGACAAACCAGGTTTTCCATTGCAACAGTCACTCGACCCCTCACAACAATAATTCAGGGAATTCCCTCTCACTTTCATAGTGTTGAAATAATAATAATGATAAAAAAAAGTTACACTAGAGACCAAACCAGAGATCGGAAAATAGTTATTTTATGACAAACAAGGATTTCCATTGCAACTATTACTCGACCCCTCACATCATCTTCTTTAATCATTGGGAGACACATGCCTATCACCATCTCCTTAGAATTGAAAATCTCAATTCATGAACCATTTTGAAATAACATAATAGTACATTCATTCAACAATTTCTTGGAAAGCATTATCCAATCACACAATAGATCCTCAAAATCATGTTGGGAGAGAGAACTTATTGAGATTGAATGGTATAACTCCTCATTCTGAATGTGCCCTCTGAATGTTTTGAATTTTACCCACCACGACATCCCTCTATCCCTCTTGGCTTGTTCAACTTCTAGAGTGTTATCTAGAAACATTGCAATACTTAGTGCCATTGTTGGTGATGAATATGGTGTTTACAAAGTCATTAAATGCAACCAAAAGGTGACAAACTAAAAGTAGACACAAGACCTCTATTATATCCTACCTTGAAAATCAAAACAATGCATGCATACGAATTCTTTATGAACTTACTCATCCATCATGCATTTGTATGGACAAGCCCCACTTTAAAAGTAACAACAAACTCATTTAAAAGTAACAACAAACTCATTTTAAGTATTGTGGAATATATAGTCCCATAAATAGTAAAACTCTAACAATGAACATGTATCACATTGAGTTCCATGATGGAAACATCAACATCAACTAGAAAAAATAGAAGCAAATAGGAACACTTAGAAACCCACAAGCATGAACTTCCAAATATATTTGTTTTATTTGGATTGATTGAAACCACTTAAACCAACTAGCACAGAGCACACCATATAATGTAGCAAATCTGGAAAATGGTTTTGATGCAAAAAGAGCCACTAGTTTCCCTAAATGTTAGTAAATAAAAAAATGCATTAATATGAAGGACTGTGAACAAGATMATAAACATTTCTCTCAAATAAGTAAATGCATTTCCCTCAAACAAGTAAATACMTTTTTTCTCAAATCAAGTAAATATATATCTAGCAAGGAAAAAGGAGTGACCAACGAGGGTGGGGTTGGGCAGTAATATTAGAGAAAACATATTATGTCTTCTCTAATATTACCCCCCACCCTCAACCTAATATTACCGCCCACCCCCACCCTCAACCTAATATTGAAAATAAGATTATAAAACCAATTCACCAACGAGGATGGGGGTGAGGGGTAATATTGATAAAAACATATTATGTCTTCTCTAATATTACCCCCCACTCCCACCCTCAACCTAATATTGAAAATAAGATTATAAAACCAATTGATATTTGCACAACACGTTGGTTGYCTACTCTAGTAATACCAAGTCCAACATTTTCTTTGAAATAACACAGATTAAGTTAAAGTTTAAGGTATAAAACATGATTTCTAGAAATTAAGTACTCATAATAATATTTTCATGATGACTTCAATGAACAGAGCATACTCACAATGAAATAGTGGAGCCAGTTCCTATCCCAAGAATACCATCTAGTAGTATGCAAATACCCTATGCCAATACCCCAAAGCATAACACTAGTAAGTCACATACATTTTTCCAAATAAAAGCATGTACATGAATTGTGTCAATTCAAATAAAACAAAATTTGATTTAAAACAATCAATCCCAGTCAGCTCACCTGCCAATCAATACCCCGACTAAGAACATATGCAGAAGGATTTGTGGCACTTACAAGTCGTAATGTCACTTTATATGATCCAGTTGATTGTCAAAACATCATGACAAAGTTATTGTCAAATTACAACTGCATTTACTGAAAGAGACATGTTTTCCTTATCATCTCGAAGATATCATGCAAAATATTTAAGGATCCAAGCACTTCAAATGCCAATCCCAAAACACCTACCACTCATTTTTAAGCACAAGAAAACATAAAAATGTGTTTGTTTTGCATAACCTCAATAAGAGAAGGAAAAACTGCAAACATCATTCCAAACATATGGCTAGCATCAAAAGTATCTCCAATGCCCAACCTTCATGTACTAGTTGATCTTGGCTAACTTTATTAGGATCAAAGTGAAGCTCCAATGCCCAACCTTGTTGAAGATTTGGAACTCATTGATGTATATAGCTTGATCTCCTTTATTTCATGTATGAAATATAAACATCATAATACTAGCTCACTTCACTAGGATGGGCAGTAGCTCCACTATTGTTCTTCCTATACTAGTTGATCTTGGCTTACATCAGGAAGCATACTAGTATCTTCATCACAACCTGAATATTAGGTGGAGGCAAAATACAATCACCACCTGTACAACCTAGCTGGCTCCATTTCATCATATCCTCTATTACATTAGATAAAGTTGTATCTCTAAAGGATTAAATTGAAAAACTGTGAAACTCTTTATAGGATATATGAAAGTAAAGGAACCACTATCGAATCTCTAGAGGGCTCAAGGTGGGGGGAGGGGGGGCGTAAGGCACCCACTTCTTTTTTGGCATTTTTCAAAAAAATCATGCTGTAATCCTTGGAGGAACCAATGGACGTGGGCATTGATCTCCACCTCTAACAGGGAATAGATGTCGTGGTTGTGTAGTCTATTGAGCAGTTGAAGGGGTTGGAGTAGGTATTGATACATGAAAAGGATTAATGGGGAAAATCTTAACTCGTGTACTATATAATCCATTTGAAATGGGTAATTGTTACAATTTGTGAAATTCATAGGTGATGCTTTGCAAAATATCATGTTACAAAGCACTTGGAAATTCCTACAATTTGTTGGCATTACAAAACATTATCCAAGTACTAGTAAAAAGGAGAAAAGACATACACTATCATGTTGAAGCTCTAGCACTCATTGATGTATGATAGCTTGATCCCCTTTACTACTTGTATGAAGTATAAACATGCTAATATCAGGTGACTTCATTAGGGTTAGTGAGAGCTCCAATGCCCAACCTTCCTATATTAGTTGATCCTGGCGGAGGGAAGGGGAGGTGGAATACAATCACCACTCGTATGACTTGGTTGGCTCCCTTTCATCATCATGTCGTTTGGCTCTCTAAAGGTTTAACTTTGAAAAACTTTATAACTCTTTCAAGGGTATACGAAAGTAGAGAAATCACTATCAGATATCCAAGGGGCTCAAAGGGGGGCAAGACACCCACTTCCTATTTGCATTTGGAAAAACATTATTATTATAAACCCTGGAGGACACAATGGATATGAGTGATGATCAACTAGAAGCATTGATGAATGAAAACATTGAGAAATTGATGAATACTGCATATAGGGATACCACATTAGCTGCAAAGGGATGAGATGGAATTCAATTGAACTAAACTGTGTACTCAACACCAAAAATTTATCATGTTGTAACAATAGTATAGGTTTATTTTGTTTTTCATGCTTTGTTGATGACTGGGAGTTTCTTTATGAAACTAAAAACCATTGAGGAGGTTTTTGAGTGCTTATGTAATTCCTAAACAAGAGACAAAATTAATATATCAATGGAAAACAAAAAAGGAAAGAAGCTTCTATAGTCAAAAGAAGTACATGTTGGATCAATATATTTGTGTTGCAAAAGGCTAATATGTCATTGAATTAAACTGAACTGTGTACTCAACACCAAAGATTTGTGTTGTTGTAATAGTCCTATGGGTTTATCTTGTTGCTCCTGCTCTAGTGATGACTAGGAGTTACTACAATCAAAAGAAGTACCTACTAGACCAATAGATGGTTGTTGGCTAGAGGATTCTTTTAGTGATGATTGGGAGTTACTACAATCAAAAGAAGTACCTACTAGACCAATAGATGGTTGTTGGCTAGAGGATTCTTTTTACAGGTCCAACTCCAACTAAACTATACATAGTTTCACTCTCATAAACTTCCCTTGAAGCCCAAAATTGTAATATCTTTTGTAGATGAGATTAGTTTGCATCTTTTTTAGGATTGTGATAGATCCTAGCAAGCATGGATCCCAACATAGGTACGAGCCTCAGGGTGATAAAGGAGATAAAGAAAGAGCCTCATTGTCTAGCTCCTTTGGATTGATACGAAGGAGCAAACCATTGATGATGAAATAGAACACAGTTAAAGTTTATATTGAAATTGTGCTTTATCATCAACAAAATAGAGAAAAATACAAATCCCCAAGTTTTAATCTAAAGCAAAGTTAAACAAAGAAAAATACAGACCCCCAAGTGTTAATCCAAAGAAAATCTAAATAGGTAGTCCACCTATTAATGCACATTGCAATAACCATCATAGCCTTAAGGAAAACAACAACATTGGCAAACACCCAAAATTCTTAAGAGTAAATTAACACAATTGCAGCAATTTCAATGTGAAGCCATCACTTCTACAAAATATATCATGGATAGACGCGGCATTTAGTGGGATGGTTAAATTGCATTGGAGAATGAAAATGTTATTTTCCATTACATTATTTTACTTCTACAACACATAAAATTTTCCACTACAATATTAAATATTTCTTGAAAATGTATTATTGTTTTTATATAAGTTTAATTGTGATAATCATTTCTTAATATAAAAATATAAATACAAACCAATGAGACATTGGTTAACTCATGAGGTTGATGGAGAGTAACATGTTCCATCTCTACTATGTTTTTCCCTGCTCAAATGGCATGAGTTTTAGGATGTCAGTTGTTAGTCTGAAATGAATTTGGTAAATAAATACCCCTTGGCATGAGTTTTAGGAGGTCAATTGTTAGTCCCAAATGAATTTGGTAAATAAATACCCCTTGGATCTGGGGAAGGATATATGTTCTTTATAAAAATTGCAATGTAGAGATACCCCCCAAATTGTGTGTTTTATATCAGAGAGACAGAGAGAGATGTAATGAAAATAGTTTATAGACTACAAGAAACCAAAATTTGTTATATGGAACTCCCAAATACATCATCCTACATGCTTGTTTGCTAAAATTGATTCATAATTATTACACAACTAATTGCTCAAGTGTATCAATGGTAATGAAAGGGGTAACAAGACGTTAAGAAAAGTATAAATAAGGGAGGCTTACACAAGAGGCCACTAGAAGTTGTCACACGTACCAAGGGTAAATAAATGTGGTCACTTGACCTCAATCCAACATGATCAAGCAAGGGGAAGGACCATGCACCCTCATGATATGAGGGCTATATTAACCCCAAGAGAAGAACAAAAAACAGGTTGTTTCCCCCCTGCTAGTGTTAACGATTAGAAATAACATTATCGTGCCTATGGATACAGTGTTGAGAATGGAGATAAAGCAAAGGATTCACACTTATCATGCGTTTGTTGTTTTTGTTGCTCGTTTTTATTTCCTTCACTCCTATCATGCATTTGTTGCTTGCTTTTATTTCCTTGACTCTTGTCATGCATTTGTTGCTTTTGTTTCTTGTTTTTATTTCATTGTTGTCTAGTTGGTCTCTATTCAGTTTTAGTTGGTTTATGTTGCTAGGTTTTTCTGAGGCTAATGCTCAGATAAGAAAAGAAAACATAATTTTATTAATGTCTGACTAATGACCACAAAAGTATGTCAAAGGGATTATTGAGTACAATGATGTCAATACAATGTAGGAGTACCAAAAGGTCTCCTATAAAAGGAAAAATGTAGAAAGTAAAGTGCAACAAGGTAAAGTAGTAGAGAGTGAGATCAACTCTGAGATATGAAGAACCCTTGACCCTGAGCTCATATATCTTCTCTAATGATGAAATGTAGCGTAGGTGACAATCTAAGGACAAGAGGAGCCAGAAGAAGAAGAAGAAAGGAAATGGGTATGTCCTGTAGCAGACCCATTTCTCCTACCATCCAAGGCCCACTGAAGGAAGCCGAGTATAGTAGGGTGTCCTAAGGGGGAGCTAATAGGTTGTTTGGATCATCCACTACGTTGCTGACTAGTCTAGGTAGTGCACCGACGAGGTCTAAGAGATCTCCTTTGTCTCCTGGGAAGGGATATGGTCTGGTCATGTCACTGAAATCTCGTGGGACAAGGGAAAGTCTCGCGAATCTACATCAATATGGAATCCACGGCTGTGCTGGTGTCGGTCTATCTCTTAGTCCTGAAAATGGTGGTGGAAATATTGTCTCTCTAGAAGGGCCAAGGACCCATAGCCCTTAGCAATATGAGGTTGTAGGGCCAATCGCAAGATGAAACAGGGTCCCGAAAATTGTACTCTTAGGTACGTGTAGGCAATGGTGATCTCGATCTCCTCCCCTTTGAAGAAGAAATGAATGTCCACATACTTCTTCGACCCATTGAATAACCTTGGTTTTACCAATGTTGACCGTCCACTGTTGAAGGTCGTAGAAGAGAGCTTGGGCATCCAACTATCTCTGTAATCCCTCTAGAGATGAGGCTAGGATGACCACATCATCAGTGAAAAGAAACATGGATATCATAACCTAGTGGAGGAGACATACGTCAATGTCCTAGATATGCTCGCAGAGAAATGCCTATAGCTCATCAATATAAATCACAAACAATGTGGGGGACAGGGGGCAACCTTGTTTAACTCTAATGGTACTCCTGCTGAAATCTGACAACCTGTGAACTGTGTGTGGAGAGGACCAAGAACTGACTCATAAAGGCGCATGATGGTAGTCAGTAGGGTATGGGAGATACAAATGTCTCTAAGCCTCTAGAACAAGGCTTCTCTCGAGACTGAGTCAAAATCCTTCCAAAAATATATGAAGCAACAATAGACTTTTGAAGATCGATGTCGTGCCTCCTCAATAATGGCCCAGAGGGTAAAGATGTGTATCAGGTGAATGATGTGATGTGACCAAGCCAAAGCAAAACCTATACAAACCACATGGTTGAAGAGATCTTCCTAGCGAGAAACTAAAGCACAAAGATCGTGCTTAAACAACTCTACCTGAAAACCTTCCTCATATGATGCATTGTTGTTGTTCATCACCCAAACAAACTCTTTGATATCCCTGTCTAAGAATAAGAAACATGAGGATGGTCGAGAGGTGACCTAAATCTAGGCATGTCAAGGAATGTCATAGAGATGTGATATGTGGGAAAACATGGAGACATGATCTAGATCAAGTGGTAGGGGGGGTGGCGGCGGAGGATGGTGCGCCAGAATATTTTAGGAGAGTGATTAAGGGAGATGGATAAATCACGTCCTCTCTGAGAGACAAAGAGGTGTTTCTTATAGTGAAGGAGACAATGGTATGGAGCATTGAGGTTGAAGTAAGAGGGGTGAGAATGGGTGAATGCATGTCGAAGTTGGCGATAAAGGACCTTGCATTCTTCGTCGTACCATCAGTTCATAGATATCGATGTTAATGTCGACCTACATGGGTAATGAGAAAATTATAAACAAGGAGGCTTGCACAAATGGTAGAAGTGGTCACCCGTTTCACATGTACAATAGGAAAAATATGTGTGGGATAGCATGATTGAACAGGGTGAAAGAGCATGCACCCTCATGATATAAGGAGGATGGAACTTAACCCCAAGAGAAGGATCAAAAGCAAGTTGTTTTCCCCTCTGCTAGAAATGAAGGTTAGAAATCACATTATTGTGCGAGGTCATAGAGTGGAAGAATCATAGCTAGTGCAAGTAAATAAGGAGTTAAGAATGGAGAATGGAGGGGTAACGAGAACATTATAAATAGGG
>ML782035.1:350532-369632 GCA_009831015.1 Picea engelmannii
CTAAATGTAAAAAGCGACTTGCCGCAGAATTTGAAATGAAAGACCTTGGCTTAATGCATTACTTCTTAGGTCTTGAGGTATGGCAAAGTCCAAAAAGGATCTTCCTTAACCAAGGGAAGTACACAGTCGAAATCTTAAAGAGATTCGACATGCTAGAATGTAAGTCCATGAATACACTCATGGAAACGAAGCTGAAACTGTTTGTCGATACTTCGTCAGACTTGATAGATGCCACATTGTACAGACAGATTATTGGATCGTTGATGTACCTGACGAACACCAGACCAGACATTTGTTTTGCAGTGAACACCTTGAGTCAATTTCTGGTAGAGCCCAGACGTGTTCACCTAATGGCTACAAAACATGTGATGAGGTACCTTAAAGGTACAATGGATTATGGTCTCAGCTATGATGGAGATCATGACTTCACATTGAGTGGATACACTAATTCAGATTGGGTAGGAAGCATTGTTGACAGAAAAATCACTTCCGGATGTTGTTTCGGTTTGGGATCAGCCATGATCTCGTGGAAGAGTAGGAAGCAATCCAGTATTGCTCTCAGCATAGTGGAAGCAGTGTACATGGCCGCATGTTCTACTAGCTGCGAAGCTATATGGCTTCGAAAGTTTCTCACTGGCCTATTTGACTTGGAGATGAGAGCGACTGTGATTCTATGTGACAACCAGAGCTGCATAAAGATGACAAAGATTCTTATATTCCACGACAGGTCGAAGCACGTAGAGATTCGCTATTATTTCATCCGCGACATGGTACAGAGAGGAGCCTTGAAGCTCCAGTACATTAGCACGGATGAACAAGTTGCTAATGTGTTGACAAAACCTCTATCTCGTGTAAAGTTTGAACACTTTCGAGATAAGCTTGGTATAGTCTGAAAAGACCCTCCCTAAAAGGGAGAGTATATATGTATTCCTTGCTTCTGACCTCGTTGTTAGACGTAAAGCAAAATGAGTCATTCCTTCTGACCTCGCTGTTAGACGTAAAACAAGACGTTGTGTGTTCCTTGCTTCTGACCTCATTGTTAGACGTAAAGCAAGATGAGTCATTGCTTCTGACCTCGTTGTTAGACGTAAAGAAAGACGTGTGTTCCTTGCTTCTGACCTAGTTGTTAGACGTAAAGCAAGATGATTCATTGCTTCTGACTTCGTTGTTAGACGTAAAGCAAGATGACGTATACCTTGCTTCTGGCCTAGTTGTTAGACGTAAATCAAGTTGTGACTGACACTGGGCTACCAGCTTATCAGCTATGACATTGAGCCAATGTAGTATTGTGATGTGCCAACCTAGTGCTATGATGAGGTATCATTTTTACTAATACATATTGATGCAGATGATGATGGCATTCTTTCGAGAATGATGATGTTGCCGATGAAGAAAACTTCTGATGAGTCGTAAATATGCCAGCCAATGTTCCAAGATGATATTGACGATATTGTCCCCCTGATGCCACTGATGATGCACACCTCTCTCGCCTGATGCTGTTGAAGAATACCCTTCTTATTAAGGGGGAGTGTTGAAATAATGTAACTACAAAGAGTATTCTTATTATTATCGTTATTTTAATCATAGGATTAATCCCCATTGTGGATTAATCATGTCGGTAATTGTATTAGGACCAAATCCCCTTTTGCGGATTGGTCAACAGACAATTGTAATAAGCAGAATAAGAAGTCGCCCTCAGCAGTTATTATTGAGACCCAGAAATAAATTAAAGGTGGGTTTACCCACCCAGACTGAGAGGTCGGCCCTGCCAGTGAAGACCCTTCACACGTGCCAGTCTTGTATATATAGAGAGGCTAGCGCCTCACTTTATCACACAACACACTTGCTCATTCTTAAGAGGCAAGTTGCAACTTACCAGTTGGAGAGAGGAAGAAGAGTGGCGCATCTTTTGGAGAGGACTATCTGTATTGGTTTGAGTTATCTCTTGACATTTTATTGGCAATTTATGATAAGGAAGTTTTTGCTGGGTTTTCTTCCCATAGAGGGTTTCCCAGGATAAATGTTGTGTCTATTGTGAATGTGTATTTCTCAGTGATCTTGTTCTTATGTTGCTCTTATCTATTGAAATGCAAAGAACTATAATAATGGCATAAACATTAACAATGATATGATAGAGATGGAACTTAACCCCAAAAGAAGAATAAAAACATGTTGTTTTACCCTCTGCAAAAAATGAAGGCTAGAAATCACATTATTGTGCGAGGTTGCAAAGTGGAAGAATCATAGCCAGTGTAAGTAAATAAGGAGTTGAGAATGGAAATAAATCTATGGCTTTAGTCTTCTGATACATTTGTTGCTTTTGTGGCTCACTTTCATCTCCTTGTTGTCTAGTTAGAGACCTTTTCTAGTTTTAGCTAGCCTAAGTTACTCGATATTTCTTAGGCTTGGTCTCAAAACAAGTAAGCACCTCCTTGGAATCCTTAACTTCAATGTTGTAAAGTGCAGGCATTGCACTTACCATCCTCCCTACCCAAGGAGGACTATTGGCTCTATGCATAGGATGTTTGTTCACTCTCAATTGCTAAGAGGCTGGACTCAAATTGTTCGAATTGTTCGCGACCAACTAGTGCATTTATGAGGCTAATGCTAAGAGATATTGATGTTAATGCCATCCTCCATGAGTAATGAGAACATTATTAACAACGAGGCTTGCACAAGTGGCTAGCATAAGTGGTCACCCCCATCATGGGTACAGTAGGGAAAATATGTGTGGAAACAAGTTGAAAGTGCATGCAGCCTCACGATGTGCATGCAGCCTCACGATATGATAGGGATGGAATTTAACCACAAGAGAAGGATTAGAAACAAGTTGTTTCACACTCTACCAGAAATGAAGGTTAGAAATCGCATTATTATGCAGGGTAGAAAGATGGAAGAATCATAGCTAGTACAAGTAAATAAGGTGTTGGGAATGGATATAAATTTATGGCTTCAATCTTCTAATACATTTGTTTCTTTTGTGGCTCACTTTCATCTCCTTTTGTCTAGTTAGAGACCCTGTATGGTTTTACCTAATCTAAGTTACTCAGTTTTTCTCAACCTTGGTCTCAAAACAAGTAAGCACCTCCTTGGAATCCTTAACTTTAGTGTTGTAAAGTGTAGGCATCACACTTGTCATACTCCCTACCCAAGGGGGACTATTAGCTCTATGCACAAAATGTTTGTTCACTCTCAATTACTAAGAAGTTGGACTCAAATTGTTTTCGACTGGTTAGTGTCTTTCTTTGTTGTTGGTGAATGAGTTAGTAATTTGCATTCTTGATCCAAGCTCCCTATGGTACCTACACTAGGATGTGTTTTCATCTAATCTTCGATCTTATACCTCTTGGTTTCTTTCCTAAAGACTTTATCAAGAAAAGGTAAAGCCACACTTGGGAGGATGGGATGAATGGTAGAATGTAGCACATTGAGGCCCAACTGATGTTCACTGAAGAATGGCAAAATAATGTATATAGAATAAGCTCTAAAGGGAGTCCTAGAGTAATATTGAAGTCTGGCCCTCTCCAGACCCTCAACATACTAGAGTGGGATGCACTCTTTCCCAACCTTCTATGGAGGCCAATTTTTTCTTCTCATTGCTATATTGCCTTATTAGGGTAAGTCCCTGTCAAACATGCATTACTCCATTACTGAGGCACTTTATCATAAAGTGATGGAAGGAGTCCATGACGCTTTTAGCTCCTTCATGCAAGATGTAGAGGTAAAATTTGAAGCAGAGATGTGTATCTAGGGGTTGGAGAAGAATATAGGTAACATGAGAATCGAGATCCATGGCAGGTGGTAAATATTATGGAGTTGAAAGGCCAAATGTGTCACTCTAAAGAAAATGTGGGATTGAATGACACAAGTGAGAAGACTAGTATGATCATTACCAAGCTTAAAATATTTATTTTGTTTCATCCATATCTACAAACTCTACTCAATTACAAGAAAGTATTGTCAATGCACGAAGTTGAGATGGAGGATCTCCAGTTTTCCTCTACCCTTTAGCATCTTATGCTAAGGTTGCAAGTCCAAGCACCAAGTCTGAGGCCCACCCAAAACTAGCCCCTTAACATCACGTTGAAGGTTGGAATAAGGTATTCAAGCCGATATTCATTCTCGACGAAGGATTTCCCGTGTGATTCTCCATTCACATCTGGATCTGAAACATGTGGAGTCATATCTGAGGCTAGGCTAAGACACATACATATGACGAACGAAGAGGACAAAGCCCTTGATTATGAATTGATCCCTTATGTCAGTCAAGCTTTTGTTTCCCCCCTCAAGTTTTCCAAAAGAGCCATTTCACATGGATCACACACCTCAGCTCAAGATGTCGAGGCAACTGGTTTTAATGCAGGAGGATCTGATTGTTCGCTAGCTCTTGTCTCACATGCAACATTCAATGATGGCATCCATCCTAAAGCCCCGAACCTTTACCATTGACCCTCGAGCCATAGCTCGCCCCTCTAATCCAGAAGGTGGAAAGCAACAACGGTCTACTCGATATGGTCCTAAGGCAACATCCACTAATACATTGGGCAAATTTTCTGACAATTTATCGACGAATCTGCGTCGCAAAAGCGTTGAGCTTCCAATGAACGCTTCAACAGGTTTTCGCCTTTACACAGGTGTCGCAATATCGATGAACAAAAATGTCATCTAAATATCGACAGAAGTTCGTCACAAAAGTTCATCTAAAGATCCAAATAAGTTAGTCTCATGTTCCATCGTATGTTCATCTCAAGATCAACAAAAAAATTGTCTAAAGATCGACAAAAAGTTTGTCTAATGATCGACAAAATGGCCATTTAAACATCAACAAAAGTTCATCTAAAGATTGACGAACTGTCAAACAAAAAGTTCATCAAGAGCGACAAAAATTTCATCTAACTTTTGATGAGGGTTTCTCGAAATTAAAAAAGAAAAATTATATAGAATGTCTTAACCCTTGTGGAAACTGAACCTTGGTCAATGGTTCACTAATCCTCACTCTAAAGATTTGGTGGACTACTCTTTTGACTCTCAAAGCAAATCTGAGACACCAAATGTAATGTAACTTATATCATCTGTAACAATGTCAAGGGAATGTGTAACACTGCAACAAAGGTTTCACTAGAGACAAAAGATTATTGAATCTTCGTCTGTTAAAAAATATTGAATATTGAGGGTTTATCACTAGAGACAACAAGTACAACCTAGGGTTTCATCTCAAAACCCTAATTTCAAATTATCCAAGGGATAAAACCCTAGCCCTAGTCTTCAAGATGCTTTAGCAATCCCAAAAGCCTAAGTGACTGACTCTAAGAGAGAGAGAGAGAGATCAAGCACATAAGAAGATACGGGAGAGAGGGGAAGTCGTGCACTCCTCTTGATCACCTCTCTTCACAAGAATGAACCAAAACTAGTTGTGGATCGAATAATGTGTGAAGGACCCTCTCCTTCCTCTATATATACGAGAGGTAAGGGAAACCAACAATACATATGCAAGCCAATGGCCTTACAATCAATCTACAATAACACATGCCAAGTGATAGACTCCAAAGATATACATGTCAAGTTCCAAGGTGATAACATCCACAAGCAAGGCTCTAAATGCAAAGGCATTGCACACGGTGTGTCCAATGCTATAGCAATTTTCAAAATATTTTGACAAGTATTTATTTTTATTCTAATAATTTTCTATCTTATTGAAATTATAACAATTTTCAAAATATTTTCACAAGTATTTATTTTTATTCTAATAATTTTCTATCTTATTGAAATTACACTTGTGTGCCTCATGCAACCAGAAAGCCACATTTTATCAAACCAAAAGAAACAATACAAGCAAGACAATATTCTAGGGCTGATCAATTCTAACTGCCATAAAGTTTATTATTTAGAAGGTACACAAATAAAAGGATTAAAACAGTATAGAAATACCAGGAAGTGATTGCCTGATTTGAAGCAACCGATTTAACAAGAGGGGAACTCATGACAACCAATGTCTACTCCCATTATAAAAATTTGAGAAATAACAACCTATTTGTCAAGGTATCTAATCTTTAAGCATAAAGATCAGACAATTATAATGATAATAGGTTGTCCTGTATGGGTCCATGTAATTGACATGCCGTGTGAACAAGAATGAAACTCCTGAATATTTTGTCTACATGATTGTTACAGGCACTGTTAGAACTTTGGACAACCACCCACATCAAGGTATTCACATCTTTAAGCATAAATATTGGAGTTTAAGGACAGTACCATTCCATAGGTTCTTTTTTCGAGTCTAAGAAATGATAATGTTAACTTATATTCAACTTCAACGAAGAGGTCTTCAAAACATTCATCAAAATTGACAGCTGGATAATAAATTCAAGGTAGGATTTGAATACAGGTAAACAGTTCTTAAATGTACAGGTAATTTGTTTCAAAACAATACGACCACCTTCACAAGGAGCAACACTCAACTTTCCCTTTCAATTGTTTGTCCCACATGCAGACCATTTGTCTAGGAGACATAATGCGTAGTGTAGTAATCATTTGTACATCCATATTGGCAGAATTTCTAATTATGAGAGTATTGAACACGTGAAGAAGCATTGAATCCTTCAACCCACATCCCCATGCTAACATCTTCCATCTTGAAAAGCTGGACGAAGTATCTAAGATGAATCAGATAGGAGACAAGTCAAAACTGACCAAAATAAACAAATTTCAAATTACAATACATTCATAATGCTTACAGAAATGAGTTATCAGATATAATACACTCAAAGTGTGATTAGCATGTTGAGATACAAAAAAAAATCACTATGTCATTTGAAATGATATATCCTGGTCCATTTGCGTAAGTAGGGTACTCTTCCTCGGGCCATTCTTGAACCTCAGAAAAAGAACAATCAAAGCCAAATATAAAAGCGAACATAGTATACCTAAATATTCTAATTTGGTAAGAAGAACTGATTAGATAAACAAGCAAAACCTTAATCAGGAACAACAAATAACCCCATTCTATAGCATTTTGGAAGAGGAAAACTCAATATTCACTTGATAAGAACATAAAACACTTCCAATACTCTTAGACTTAACCTCATATGTTACAGGCCATTTGCCGACATGGACAGACCTGTGGAAAATATTAAGCTTACCCATATACAAGACATGTACATGGAGAGTTCTTTTGATTTCCTTTAATACAGTATCCACTCTCACAAAGGTATCATCATCACACTTCATAATGTATTTTGCAACAATATTCTGGACCTGCACAGAGTTTTAATTACAAATAAACCTATAAAGAAGAACCCATATGTCTAACCTATAGGAAATGAATGCAAAACTAAGAAAAAGAATCTTTCAGACAATCAATGAGGTGGCCGAAGTATAATTCACCAATATCCAATATTTGGGAAAACAACACCGACTCTTATTACTTAGTTGCATGGGGGTCGAGAAGGAAGCATGGAAGAGATACAGTTCACATTTTTATACATAACACTGCAAATACAATGCTTAAAGCTATTTGACAAAGAAAAATAAACTCATCAGTTGACCCCCACATTAGAAACACTTATAAGATGTCCTAATTGAGAAACACATTTAGGAAAAAATGCTTCCTCCAAATCTAGCAACAACATGTATTATGTCCGTCTTTTTTCTTACAGCATATGTACCGAAAGGAAATTAGAAGAAGGAAATCCTAAATGAATGATCCCTGTAGACATTCAACTCTTGATTCGTCTCACTTCTATCTGTCTTTTTTCTCACCACACATGTACCCAAAGGAAATCAAAAGGAAATCCTAAAGGAATGATCACTTTAGAATTTCAACTCTAGATTCATCTCACTCCTAAAATGATTACAATTTTTCAAAAAGGTTATGAAGAAAACATGGATTCAAGACAACAACTAGATATGGAGCTTTTATTTCAAAGAACATGTCTCTTATAATGTAAAGACAGAATAGTAGATAATCTTGAAAATGCATGGAGATATATTGCAAATTTTTCAGGTTAAAGGTGACCAGTGCTACCAAACAACCAACTTTTTCACTTTGCTACCAAATCTTAGAAAACCATTTAAAAGGGTACTATATACTTACCCCATATTCACAAATTGCAAGTCTTTAACACTACAAGTTCATAACGGTCCATAAACAGAACAATAATAATATCTCCATAAAAATCTGCTTCGTTCTTTAGCTGCCCATTGACCTCCTTGCATTCTACATAGTGCCCAAAATATGGTTGTTATTGATCTCAATATGCATCATACAATTTCATGAACAAAAAAAATTGAAAAACTTATTATAGCTGAAGTCCATAAATATTTCCTTCATGGCTTTATTCTAATAAAGTCTTATGTCTTCCCATGTTCAGGGAACAATAGGCACTTTCTTTAAGTAAAGAATAATAATATACATAAACAATCCTAAAAATATAAAAGATAGCCAATGTACATTGATTAACATAATTCCGATTAAGGGTGCCAAAGGAAATATTTCTATTCATTATGAACCCAGCACACATTGGAAATGCAGAGGTGTTGTTAATGTTGATCCTCAAGCTAAATCTTTGCAAATGAGGATGAGTGCAAATCGTGAGTGATTTGATAGAGTAGATGACCCTCAGTCGTGGCTTCTTAGCCAAAGGTCACCGTGTTGTGAAGCTGATATTATAAGGAGTTTTGTAACCACCGGTGAAAAGGGGTTTACCAACCCAAACAAAGAGAATGACTCCACTCAATACCACCTCGTGTACATGTCAAACTTTTAGCATATGAATATCCCTTGTTTACTATTCAAGAGTCATAAAATATAAAATCCATAAATGACAAAAGTCAAAACAACACTACCACCCTTTCATGGCATAGCTAGTTAACTAGTACCCAAAGATTTAGCAATATGGCCTTCCTGCTTTAACTAAATGGAATGGATTTAAGGATTGTCTCTTAAACTCACTTTATGTCTAAGAAGCTACTATGTTCTACAGTGAACTCCAACAAAATCGCCTAGGAATTGCATCTGTCAATAAATGTTAGTCACTTAGCAGCTAATTGCCCGACTCTCTGTCCAAAGTGGTGTGACCATGCATAATCTTTGAAGGTAGGTTTGTGTGATTCCAAGGTGCTCGCAATGGTGCTTATGCAGGGAAACACCCTAGACTTGAAAGTCTCCTAATCATGCCTAGATAACGCATAACTTCCATAATGATCTCCTGTGGGAAGCATTTAAGCATCAACACAACAACAGTTACAATATGATCATAGTCAGCAATGTAAAGATACTTGCATACAAGTAAAACACAAGAAGAGCATGTAGTCACAACAATGTAAATATACTTGCATACAACACACGAAGAGAAAGTATGCAAGCATGAGATGAGGAATGTGTCCATATTATTATGGGAGTGTGCATATATATTTGTAAGAGGATCTTGGATAAGGGCCACATTAACTATGTGCATGGAGAAGAAGAAGGCCAAGGAGGCCACCAAAAGGAGATATGGGGAGGATGAGAGTAAATACCAATGTTCGCCAAGTTTCCAGGATGCAAGAGCAAGGAAACACATCTGGGGGACATATGGAAGCACTCCCCAAATTCTAGGGAACATTGGGGTCTCCAACATAAGGGGCACTGCCCAAAAATACTAAAAGTTTAAAATCAAAATATATGAGCATTTAAACGTAAACCATTGAAATTTTCTAATCCTACACTAGCACTCAACCCGTCACACAGCAGAAACTTAAAAATCTCACAAAGGAAGAACACGAAAATGACAAGCAACAACAGAGAATTCATGGGGGAATTAAACGTTAAGTTAAAATGTAATTTTCTATATTTTTCCCGGCCGAATTATCAAAAAAAGTCAAATGGGAAATGAGAGAACAACTTTTGAGGTGAGAATAATTCCATTTTTAAGGGGGCATTCCCTTATGCGTTTTTGTGCATTCCCATCAAAAAGGGACATGGGGAAATGGCCCCCTTGGAGTACCCTTGCCCAGGAACACAGGAGTGCATCCCCTACCCTCGGGGATGCATCCCTGATGTAATACACCAAAATACATGCCTTTGTGACAAATAATTGGCACTAGATGGGATAGACAATTCATTGCCCCTTTACATGTCGTTGGGTACTTTTTAAACCCAATATTCTTTCATGATAAGGATATAATCAATGAAGATGAGAAAGTGACTAGAGGCTTATCAATGTGCATTGACAGGTGTTACCCCAAATTAATAAATTCAAATATGTGTCATTAGACAGCTGCAAGATTACAGGACCTCACTGGTTTACCAACCCAAACAAAGAGAATGAATCCACTCAATACCACCGTCATGTACATGTCAAAATTTTAGCATATGAATATCCCTCGTTTACTATTCAAGAGTCAGAAAACATAAAAGCCATAAATGACAAAAGTCAAAACAACACTACCACCCTTTCATGGCAAAAATAAAAGAATTAGATGAGATGGTAGCTAGTTAACTAGTACCTAAAGATTTAGCAATATGGTCTTCCCACTTTAACTGAACGGAATGGATTTAAGGATTGTCTCTTAAACTCATTTTATGGCTAAGAAGCTACTGTGTTCTACAATGAACTCCAACAAAATCGTGCAAGAATTCCATCTGTCAATAGATGTTAGTCACTTAGCCAGCTGATTGCCCGACTCTATGTCCAAAGTGGTGCGACCATGGATAATCTTTGAAGGTAGGTTTGTGCTATTCCAAGGTCCTTAAATGGTGCTTATGAAGGGAAACGCCTCCCTTGGAGTACCCTTACCCAGGAACACAGGGAGTGCATCCCCTACCCTCGGGGATGCATCCTTGGTGTAATACTGGTAAATACATGCCTCTATGACAAATAATTGGCACTAGATGGGATAGACAGTTGATTTCCCCTTTACATGTCACTGGGTACTTTTTAAACCCAATATACTTTCATGATATGGATAGATTCAATGAAAGTAAGAAAGTGACTAAAGGCTTATCGATGTGAATTGACAGGTGTTCCCCCAAATTAATAAATTCAAAGCCGTGTCATTAGACAACTGCAAGATTACAGGACCGTGAAACAATTGTTGTCCTTTGCTAATGCAATTTGAGAAAAAAAATAATAGGATGCACTCTAAAAAGCGCAACTGGTTAGCACAAAAGGACTTGAATGATCTTTTATTTGTCCACTATATTCTTGGACTTCACATCAAGCAAATACAATGTCAGAAAAGAGAGTTTTCTATTATTTTCATTGTTTTCTTTCTATTATCTAATATCTATTAATGTATGTTGTAGCATCTCTAGAATAGAAAATTTCAACATTATTGCAGGAGGAGGTACAGATCATGGGGAAATTGAGTTGAAAGATGTAGATCTAACATCTAACTCACTAGTCAAGGAGGTTCTTATTTTCCACCAGGTAACTTATATTTTCTCGAGGCTGAGGAAGACCAAGGTGTAGAAACATGAAATGCTTGCCATTCTTAAGACATGACTCATATTTTATATGTGAATTTTGGACATATATTAATATTTTGCATATATGGGCAAGGATTTATTTCAAATTAAAGAAAATTTATTTCTTAATAAAAACTGTATATATTTTATAGTGTTGTACTACCAAAGATTTCACTGAATTTTTCCCAAGCTGAGTCAACCTCTTACTCTTTTGCCTCACCGATTTTTTCAGTGAGCCAAATTTGGTAACTATGCTCACAGGGTAGGTGCTACAGTTCAAATTGAACTGATTACATGAAGTGCCTAGAGTTCTAGATACAGAATTGGTCAAATGTGCTTGATTTTGTCGATTACCAGTGAAATTGTGGAGTTCGTGGGTGATTCATAGTCAAGACCAGTATCTAGTCAATGATAAGAGTTCCAGTCGTTAAGCCCTGACTCAGTATTAGATTAGAATGTAAACCTGTTCAAATCAACAAGGTGGATAAAGTGCCTTATTAAGGCATGATGTAATTATCTAGGGAACTTTAAGGAAATCTCTCTTTTACCTGTACGGAGAATAAAAACAAAGTCAAGGTCAATAAGATCTGTGTTGCCTTGTTTGTTTAATATGATCACTTTTTTAAAGTTTTTCATAAGCAAAGAAAAGAGGAAGTCCAAGCTAACAGAGTTTAGTAGTTTGGACTTGTTCTTGACAAACATAAATGTGCAGTTAAAAATGTCGCGAGTGAAGGAAGAAGTTAGGGTGAAAATAATGGCCATAGCCTGTCACATAACCATACAACAAACTTGGGGTACAATCTATAGAAAAAAATTCATACTTCTATCTTGAAATAAATCATTTGATGCTTTGTTACTATAGCAGAATGCTATACATCATTTTCTGTTTTATTTTGTTTCTGTATTTATTTGTTATACAGTTTCTTTGTTAGTGAGTTTTCAAATACCCATAATTTATCAAGGATAACACTAATCACTATAATATTGGTCTGACAGCAAGAATATCTATGGATAGTGGGAATGATAAGGGATGAAAGTCAAACATGCAAACAAAAATTGGATAAAGGAGAAATCAGAAGAAATTGTGACCAAAGCTAATATTCAAGATCAGAAAGATGTTGATAGCTAATGAAATCATAACCAGCAAATGGAAAAATGACACAAGTGCAACCAACCGACAAGATGCAGAAGTTTTAAGCCTTTAGCAGTGAAGAAGAAATGACCCTGCAACTCATTTTGTCTTTTCTCATCATCTAATCAGTATCCCTATCTCAACAGGGAGAACTTGAGATCGGTTTTGGAGTGTTACACTAGGCCAAGTCCTCTCTAACCTAGTGTTGATTCAAATTTCATAAAAATGTCAAAAACCAGGTTTTTAGATCAAGCTTGGCTAAGATTTCTGTATCATAGTCATGTATCAAACTCATATTTTTGTAACAACAAACCTTCAAGAATATAAACTAGGTTGTGACACCCTCAGCAACTGAAAAGAAAATACATGTAATATCCAACTGGCAGTTCTTTCTAACAAACTAGCATAATAGTCGAGTTGTAATTTGCTTCAAAAGATTAATGAGAATCTACTCTTTTCTGAAATGTGCAAAAAAAGGAAAAAGCTAGACCCAATTTAACAAGGATCTGCAGTATAATCAACCAATTCTAACACTTGCATTAACAAAACAGAACTGAAACATATCAATAAAAGAAAAGATGGAACTGAAGAATGCAAAATGAAGAGCCAAACAAATTGTGGTTAGACATTAAGGGCAAGAAAAATGGACCAAATTCTGTAAATAAGTTCTTTGCAACAAGGACAACATCTGGGTGAGCTGTAGCGCGAATTTCCACTTCATGTCCTAGGACATTGGCAATGTGGTATTTCAAGCGGTTGATTCTGCCATACATTTCCATTCCACATAGCTTGCAACTCAACTTTGTTCTATTATGATCCACTGGTTCACCATATTCCCACTTGGATCCATTTCTTTGAGCATTGATTAAATGATAAATCTTTAAAATTTTAACGTATGGCACAAAACAAAATTCAGATCCACAAATTTCAAAACCCTTAAAGAATGTTGCAATTAAACTATCATAGCTACATAACTGTTAAATCTCCCATTAAAAAAAAGGCAAGAAGAGGCAAATCTAATGAACATTGCAAACCCTATACTAAATCTTGAAAAACAAAGAAAAGAAAGGCATCGATTTTTCTACATACCTAGGAATATGGATATGGTAGATTGAACTGGATCTCCCCTCCACAAATGTAATGGACATTGCAAACCCTATACTAAATCTTGAAAAACAAAGAAAATAAAGGCATCAATTTTTCTACATACCTAGGAATATGGATATGATAGATTGGACTAGATCCCCACTCCACAAATGTTTAGTTGATGGCAATGAAAACTGTGGATTTCCCCTTGTTTGCTTGATAGAAAATGGTCACAATACCCTAAGAGCTCAATCCCCCTAGGCACCATTTACAAAATGAGAGAAAAAAAACCCGAAATCACAAGTTAAAGGCGAAAAAGCTCGAACAAAATGCAGCAGGGCGATAATTTCCATCGACTCGCGATAATATTGGAAATTATCGCAATAAATTCAATAATATCGCAATACGTGCAACACTGACAAAAAGGACATAGCTTTAAAGATCCCCAAGCCTGACTATTATGCCCAAGTTTGAAGTTTGAAGTTGAACGTCACCTTGCCAACATGCTGAAGGATTTGGACCCATTTTATGGCGAACTTGAAGGACAAACCAACAAAAATTGAAATATAAGCTATGAGGAAAATCTATGATAGGTGGTATTAGACACTTGTAATACCACCTTGCTAAAATCCCAAGGCACATGGTTGACATTTGTCTCAGTTCGGTTATGCCCCATTCCTAGGGATAACTAAGGAGATGATGTCTCGAGGCCCTCAGGGTGCAGACATGGAGTATTGAGAGATGGATTGATCGACAATGTCCACATACACATATGGAGCCCCGCCTCACCACTATACTTCTCCATTCGTCATGATGGCATTCAGCACAACAACTTGCTTCCAAAAGATAGTGGATCTTGCTCCATGAGGTAACAAGTCAAGTGTCATGGTAAGTGTCACCTTAGTACTTGAGGCATTTGCATATGTTGCATTAAAGCTTCTCTTGATTATGGAACATCTGCATGGAAATTATGTTTTTTTCCTTATTTCACCTTGGTGAGTGTCATGATTTCCTAGTAAGTGGCCACCCTCAGGGAAAGGGTTGCAACTGGGGGTCTCCTCGAAGGGTTATCATACCATTCCCACTCATATTTGTCACTTTTTGTTATTTCTTCCCCTCTGTTTACCCATATTTTAGGTTTTCGGGCTTATTGACACAAGAAGGGCATGTACCTCATTTCATGGGAAGAAGAGGCCACTAGGCTCGGAGGTGCCTGTTGACGGGCCTGAATGACCCATTCAATCAGGTAAGGCAAAACGCCCGATGGCAGGGCCCAATTAGGCCCACTCTCACTTAGAATAGCGTTTCCGACCAAGATATTGGCCCGGTTGCCACTCTAAAATTAGTTATCTAAATATGAATCTGAGCACCGAAGGTTCTCAGATGAATTAAAATCTATGATTAAACTAAAATTATTCTAGCTAAAACTAACTAAGATGCAATTCTATGCTAAATTAAACCTATCCTCATCATGAACAAACTAATGACATAAGTGCAATCAAAGATGATATTTTTAAACAGAATTAATTCATGTAAGCAAGGAATAAATGAATTTAATAGCACAATGAGTTAGATACAAGCAAGTGATTCACCAACTAATTGTACTGTCACTGCACTTAACATGAAAATAATGGTAACTGTAGACATACAAAAATTAATGAAGAAATAATTCATATAACTAAATCCACGCATCCACAGAAATAAATATGCATAAAAGGAATAGTCTCATTCATACACATTTACACCAAAATCTTCAAAATGTCTCTTGTTGAAATTGACATACAGTAGAAATACTGTGAATGCACTTCAAGTCCAAAATCCCTTTTCATGGACGATCCTCTATTTTTTATAACCTTTGAGCAACTGTTTACATTCTTGTGACTCAATCATGACAGAAGGGTGGTTTACAAAAGCAACTCTTCGCATTCCTATTCAAAATAGAATTACAAAACAGAGGGAATGAGACATCTGGAGCAGTTACAAAGATTGTATCGTTATGAGCTCTTCTGCTTCTGCATCTGATCTTGATATTCCTTCCAAAGCGAAAAATCTTTCATGATACTCTCTAGTTTGCCTCATTGCATATTTTCCATGTCTAATTCTCCATTGCAAACTTTAGTAGAGACTTCTTAATTAAACTCCCATGTTGTGCATTGTACAAAGTCCTGAGTCATGTTAATGAGTGTGGCAGGTTTCAACCAGTGTTCTTCTAGAGAATCCTTTTTCATCTGAGTCAAATTTTCAATATTTACTTTGTTATCTTCCCTACATTTCTCCACCTCAGCGAATATTACTGTGGCAGGTGTAGCTTCATCAATGGGGGGCATCAGCTGCATTCTGAATTCTTCCATGGGATCATCTGAACTATTCCATAACTTCTTGCAAGCATCAATTGTTGTTTCTTGAATGTCTTGAATATCTTTCAATAGGGGTTTCCAAGTATCAAAGAAGACCTGATACCTTAGTTTTTCTTTTATATAGTGGCAATATAGTCGAGGGGTCTCCGTACAATTTTTGCCAATCGATAATTTTATAAAAGGCATCATTTGCCTTCTGGTATTGTTCTTTAATTTCATTCATTATGTCTTGTAGCCTTTGTTGATCATCTTGCTCAGTCTGCATATCATTGAGCAGACATAGAAATTCCTTTTGTTCAGATTTGAGTTTTTCATTCAGCTTCAATGCCTTGGCCTTAACAATTTCAAAAGCGAGAGTCGATGTCTTACTCTCTTACCGAGCCTTTTCAAGTTTTTGCTTCTCTTGTTGCAACCCTGGGATCAAGTATTTTTGTTGCTCCATCAATCTTTTAGATTTAGTCAATTCTGTTTGCAACTTGGATGTTTCTCCAAAATGTTCTCTTTTGATCTGTTCTATCTCTTCACAGAGTTTTAGCTTTATAGATTTTAATTCTTTAGCATGGGTGTCCCTGTGCCTGTGCCCTTCCTTCAAATTTTGAAATGAGTTCACTTCTTGCAACCTACACTTTTCTCTAGATTTCCTCCTTATGCAGTTTGTCTTTCTACTCTATGGTCTTCAGGAATTCTACAGAGATGTTATCCTTTTGTGTTCTCAACTCTATCTCCAACTCGATGATTTTGGTTTTTCTTGTATTCAAAGTAGTGGCAACCTCAAGGACAGATAAAGCATTTAGCCCTGCAAATGCATGAAGTGTCGACACCGCTTGTATGGCATTTTCTTCTGGCTCAGGCCCCGCTTTCCGTTCAAAAATGCTTCCTATAGATGACCCGGACTTAGTAGACTCTCCCCTTTTCCTTTTGTATGACCTTTTCTCAATGCTCTTTCATGTTTAATTTATTTTGTTGTTCTTGCAGAAGCCTTTGAAACTTTTCCTGTGTAATCTTCTCCATTTCTTCTTGCTCAGAGACCAGTTCTTGTTTAGCAACATCATTAGGTAATTTATTTAAGACTTCTTCATAAAAAAGAATTCCTTTGAACCTGTCATCCTCGAAATCAACCACAAGTATATTAGAATGGGTGAGACATGTTATCCCCACTTTTTAAAGATAACTAGGAGATCATGTCTCGAGGCCCACAGGTCCTAGACATGGAGTACCGAGAGCAAGATTGACCTGAGCATGGCCCTGGAGGGCCCATCATTTTATTCTTTCATCAACTTTGTTTTGTCAGCAACAACAACATACATCACCATCGACTTGGTCCTATATCAGAGAAGGTTCTTGCTCCATGAGGTAATTGGTCCAGGTATCATGGTATGTGTCACTTTTGATCATTAAAACCTTTAAATATATGCATTTGATTCCTTTTATCTCTAGCAACTGCTTGGATCTTACATTTGCCCACTTAACCATGCTTGGGGGGATTGACAGGGTGCCCTAGCAAGCCTATGCCCATAGGTTTTGGTTTGCCACTGGGGGGATTTCTGAAAAGCCATCGTTCGCTTCCATCATAGCACCACTCTTTCATCTTATCTCCCGCTCATTTATCCCATTCCCCTTGTCCGAGCATTGGGTTGACCTGTTTACAGGATTGCACCTTATCTTGTGGGAAGAAGGGGTTAAAGGCCCAAAAGGTAAAAGCAACTAGTAAAATACAAAAGCCTAGAAATAAAACCTCGAGATGCTTCACCCAGGGATCCCCGAGAAGGCAGTAAAAAGCCTCTCAGCAAGAAACAAGAGGGACTTGAAAAATAACAAAACAAGACCTACTCAATGGATATGGGGTCTCATCACGAGCCAGCCTATTAAGTACATAGGTACCTAACAGTATGACATTGCCACCATCTGGATACCACGCCAGGGCAGTGACCTTTGGTTGCATGGCCAAGGGAAAGGAGGTCTCATCATGAGCCAACCTTCTCATCTATGTGAAAGTACTTGTGGGTAACGTTGTCAACTCTGGTCACCATGCCAAGGCAGTGTCCCCTATTTAGTTCTCGAACAAAAAAACAAATAAAAGAACAAAACAAGAATAAAAAGAATAAAGGCAAGAATGGGCTTGGAAAAAATGCATCCATGACAGGTACAACTCGCCTTCTACAAAGCCACCCACAGGTAACACTTATGCATCCTTGGTCGTCACTGCACCCACATGTTTGGACATCCCTAGCCACATCACCTCACTTACATGGCTTGGATGAGATCTTTCTGGAAACTTTGCTTTTATTGTGGACACTAGCCCAATAGGACGCCTTGACCTTTGTTAATGTTTATGCCATTATTATAGTTCTTTGCATTTCAATAGATAATAGCAACATAAGAACGAGATCACTAAGAAATACACATCCACAAGAGACACAACATTTATCTTGGGAAACCCTCTAGGGGAAGAAAACCCAGCAAAAACTTCCTTATCATAAATTGCCAATACAATGTCAAGAGATAACTAAAACCAATACAGATAGTCCTCTCCAAAAGATGTGCCACTCTTCTCCCTCTCTCCTTTGCCGGTAACAGATCAGAACTTGTCTCTCAAAAATGAGCAAGTGTGTTGTATTCAAATGAGGCGCTAGCCTCCTTTATTTATACAAGTTCTGGCATGTGTGAAGTGTCTCTTCACTGGCAAGCCGACTTCTTAATCTGGGTGGGTAAACCCACCTTTATTATATTTCTGGGTCTTCTTATTAACTACTGGGGCCGACTTCTTATTCTGCCTATTATAATTGTCTGTTGACTAATCCGCAAAAGGGGATTTGGTCCTAATACAATTACTGACATGATTAATCCACAATGGGGATTAATCTAATGAATAAAATAACAATAATAATAAGAATTCTCTTCGCAGTTACATTATTTCAACACTCCCCCTTAACAAAAAGGGTATTCTTCAACAGCATCAGGCGAGAGAGGTCTGCATCATCAGTGGCATCAGGAGGACAGTATCGTCAATATCATCTTGAAACATTGGCTAGCATATTTACGAGTCATCAGAAGTTTTCTTCATCGGCAACATCATCAT
>ML782036.1:0-24297 GCA_009831015.1 Picea engelmannii
TTTAGTATCTAGATGTCATATGAAGGTTTTTGGGTGCTAATAATTTAAACAGTAACAGGTTTAAAAATCGCCAGATCACTATGATTGCACAAGGTTCTCCACCATTTTATCAATGCCCTACACACCATCCACCAAGGGTGAAACGGCAATGTAAAGCATCCAAAATGTTGAAGATAATGCTTAAGTTAAAAATTGGTTTGGGTTTATTAGTAATTAGTTGGAGTGTGTTTGAATTGGTTAAGAGATTCTCTCAACAAACATGTCCAGGTTTAGAAAAAGTTGGATCTCACAACAAGAATGTAAATGTATTTATATTGTGCAAATACTTAATGGAAAACAATTTTTGTGTGCAATTTGATTTTCTAAGTTGGTATCAGAGTCGAGTGCTCTGAGTGTAATTCCCTCACGGGAGGGCCTAGAAAAATGTAAGAATTAATTCACTGATAGCATAGGAGTAGATTAGTTTAAGTGCGTGAAAGAGTGTTGTGTGCTGTGTGTGTTGGTGTTTGCCGTGAAGTGTAATAGAAGATGCCCTATTTAGTCATTACTGAGAAATGTAAAGAAAATACATGTAAGTGTTGTTCAGTTTTTGGAGTTGTGTGCAAGACGAGGTGGAGCCTCCATAACAAAAGCTACCACTATCAATGCGCCGATGGTAGAGACTACAACAAGTTGAGGATCGTTCGCTGCCCATGTGTGAAAGGAATTCACTCACTGTGGAAGATCAAACTATACCATTTCCGACTGGATGAATTACAATTTTTCGAAGGCATGAAGGTGCGGAATGGATGTGTCCGCATATCTGGAAGATGCACAGTCCAAAGGCTTCCCTTTGAATGTTGAACGATTGTTTTCCTTCCACACAGAAAGTTATGGAGGCCATTCAAAGCAGTGTACCTAGGGACATTCAAAATCTGGTCATGGTAGCTCCGCAGTTAAAATATTTCCAGCATTGCATGGACTATGAAAATGAAGAACGAATTTATTTACCTGATTGAAGGAGTCCATCAAACACAAAGAGGGGCAGACATAGTAATTAGTGTGTAGTAGTTATATTAATTAATGTAAATATATTTCATTTGTCGAAAATTAACTGATGTAGAACCAACAATAGAACATGGTAACATAACTTAAGGTGGTGTGTATGGTAGCCTTGGCCTTGCCACAAGATGGTCACTAGTTTGGTTATGTCTACAACATCTTGACAGAATTTAAGAGAGCAACCATAACACGAAAATTACACACAAAATAATATTGTATTACTATATCAAATCCCAAGATACAATAGGTATATATAGCTGGAGTTAGATCCAACCAATTCTAAACATAGGTATGGAGGTTGAGATAATATCTCAACAACTCCTACAAAATGTCAAACCAAATCCAAACCAATCTCTAAATTAATCATTAATTCTAACACCCTCCCTTAATGATTACATTACAAATAAACCATATATTACAACATAGATCTCTGTCTGATCTGGTCTTCATCAGCACTCTCACCCACTCTGAAATCTCTCGGTTTACGCTCTTTCTTCTCCACAACTTCGAGCTTCCCTCTTGACTCATTTAAGATAAAAAACGCTTCTGACCATCTTTAATGAATTTGTAGGATCAAAGATTCTTGACACCCCCGAAAAAGAGTCTAGATACTAAACCACCCTATTGAAATACTTCCATCTGTGAAATAACCCCGAAGAATAAATTTCAACAGTTTTGTAGGAAAGTACTCTAGTTACGGAATGTATTCAGCAATCAATCCTCCAAAATGACCTTCTACACACACATACACAAAACATAACCTGCAACTGTTGATCTTGATATTGCGAATATAAAATGTTACGAATTGAGAAGCAATTTCCCACGGATCTGGATCAAGCGGAAAGATGCGTATGCAGGACAGCTTCAGATCTGTAGCTTGACGCAGTGATAAACCTCCAGTTGTAGCCAAAGCAGGCATCACCCTCTTAAATTGACAATGGCGGCTTCCTCGGATCATTGGAAATAGGAACGGTTGTTGTAACAACGTTCTTCAAGCAAATTATAAACCTTCATGCAGCTACAGAAAATGGATCTACTTTCTCTCTCGATGATGGCAGCCACGGCTTCTTGAATCTTCGAAACGACAGGTCTTTTCCTTGCAATGATAGTGTTTCTTCCTCTGGCAGAGTTCCTTTCAGATGTTAACGCATGGACTATATGCAGCGAATCTCTTGTTGCAAATGTTAACTGAAAAGATCCCTGGCGATCCAACAGAGGCACTGTCGTCTCCACGCAATTAGGGCAGGTGAATGTCTTTGAACAGATGCGAAATCTCACGGCTCCCTTCTCTTCATGCACCAGCTATTATCTCTCTAAGGCACAATTGGATAGCAGATGACACGCTAGATGATTTGGACAGTAGGTAGACGAACGATGTGATCAGTCTTTGGTACATCTACAGGCAGCGAAAAATTACTTATGCATCAGCAATGCTAGCAGCAACTTATAATTCTAAGTGATGGCCGTCCCTCTCTCATGATCGGTGCAGTAACAATTAAATCTCCTTCAACAGTGACAGTGGAAAACAGAATCAAACAAAAAATCTAGAAAACACATAAAACACTAAAAAAAAAACACTTCACTCTCACATCTTCCTGGCCTTCTCGTGAGGGAATCAAGCCAGAACAGGTTCTGATACCATGACAGAATTTACGAGAGAAACCATAACACGAAAATTACACACAAAATAATATTGTATTACTATATCAAATCCCAAGATACAATAGGTATATGTAGCTGGAGTTAGATCCAACCAATTCTAAACATAGGTATGGAGGTTGAAATAATATCTCAACAACTCCTACAAAATCTCAAACCAAATCCAAACCAATCTCTAAATTAATCATTAATTCTAACACATCTTATTAAACTGATGAGTCTTGTTGTGCTTCGGGCTTCAAGAGCATTAGTTAAAGGTTATTTATGATGAGATATTTGTGTGTTATTAAGGTCAAGTTGTTTGATCAAGTTTTGAACACACTCAGCATCCAGAGCACCTTCATAGAAAATGATGGATCGCTGAAAAAAAAATATCCGATACAGGTGGTAGGTTCATAGAGTGGTTCATTACTTGACAACTTTTATCGTGGAAGCCCCGACGAGTCGAGTTTGTCAGTATTTTTGATCTTGCAAGTTTGTTAATGATGGTCACAGACGTTTATGTTTTAAATGAATTAAATGGGAAGCTCGAGAGTGTGAAGAAGAGAAGAGCTAAAACCGGAAAGTTCATAGTGAGTGTAAGTGTTGAGGAAGACTAGTGAGACAATGTGACTTTTATAAATGTAATTTATGATTGTAAGTTTTGTAGGCTAAGCATTAAGGGGGCATGTTGAAGATAATGATTAGGTTAGAAATTGGTTTGGGTTTATTAGTAATTAGTTGGAGTGTGTTTGAATTTGTTGAGAGATTATCTCAACAAACATGTCCAGGTTTAGAATAAGCTAGATATCACAACAACAATGTAAATGTATTTATATTGTGCAAATACTTAATGGAAAACAAGTTTTGTGTGAAATTTGGTTTTCTAAGTCAAAGGAGTTCCATATCTATTTTATCCTTTAATTGGGCCATCTTCATAAAATATGATAATAAATAACATTTTTAACAAGATCATAAAAATTATTCCCTAACAAATAAGTTGGATAATGTGTAGGGGAATGCCCCCAAACAATACAATGAAACTCTTAAGAATAGAAAATAACAGTGTGAAAGTATTGATCTATTTTATTAGATTTATTTGTTGCATAGCAGAAATAGGGGAATGAGGTTGCAAGTGCCATGGGGTTCTGAAATATATATATATTGATACTACAAACCAACAAAAATATAACTACACCATATTATGTTTCAAAACTATGTCAATTTCTCCAACATTTCCATCATTATCTATATACAATGGACAAGACACTTGATTCCATGTATGCATACTAAAGAATTTCCTTTGAGCCTAAAAGATTTAATGTATAAACATGTCTGCTACATCAAGGCCAGAATATGCTACACTATATTGACTTGAACCCTTCCCATCATTTACAATTCCATTATCAAACCCTCCTTAACATAGCCTATAAAAGTTCTCAAGTAGACATGTGGATTAACTAATTTGACTCTTCACAATTATTAGTTGGATAAATTAAAATGAGGGAGGGGTAATAATGGGTTTATAATGGAAAGGAGCAGAATAATAGGATGGGGTAGAGAGTAACAAGATTAGAATGTTGTCTATGATGGATTTTCTTCATTTCCAATAAATTAGAAGGATTAGAAAACTCTTTACCTCAGTTCTCTGGAGATTATACTTACATACGAGAATTGAAGAACGAATCTGAGCTGCTAAAAAGATGTCTAGATGATAAAAGAAAATAAATACATCTGTAAATTTCTGGCATCCATTAGGTAGTTCTGGTACCAGAGGAGAAGAGTGTTTCTACTGGAAAAGTCTACTACTATCATTGGGGATGTTTGGAATCTATAAATTGTCAGCATATTTTTACTTGTACAAAAATATGAGATGAACCTTTCCACCATACAAATATCCAACAAACCTCAACAAAATTATGCTATAGAAATGAAGATCGGGAATGGGAACACATATTTCCTTATTTTCAACATGTTTCCTTATCAACTATTGACATTCCCCACTTATTTGTAAAAAACATTAAAAGGTTGTTGACCTATACTTTAAGCTAGACCACTAACTGTATGCAACACTTATTGAAATTTAGTGATCTACTATCCTACCTTACTTGAGAAAGGAAACATTTTCTCAAGTGTAGGATTATTTCTAGTGAAACCATGTGAGTAGCAGATTTACAAGAAGACTCATATCCAATGATCTGGATTTTATGAGCAGAAAAAAATGATTACAGATTATTAACAGGTGCTTAACACAAAATAACAGAGATATAGTAAAAATGGTTTTCTATTCAATAACGAAATAACTTGAAACTGTAAAATGCATCAGAAACAAGCTTGCTGGAATGGTGGCAGCTTATCTCTGAGAAGAGATGTGACGGCTGCGCTCATTCGCAAGATGATGATTACAATGAGGCTCTAAAGACATTTTTACAATAATTAGGAATGCAAAAAACCCCATACATCCAAAAACCTAACCCTAGGAGATGAAGCAACAAAAGTCATGTGGGCCTCGTTTGGGTAAGTTAGTAAATCAACTTCACGGGGTCGTAACTTTTGCATACGATCTCCATTTTAGACGTATGATAGCCCATTGGAAAGGTATCATGGAGGAGATTCATTTTAGGCACAATATAAAAGAACATTGATAATGCAAACCTGATTTGCCAAAAAATATCGTTTAGGGCTTCAAAACGGCTCTGGAAGTGAAAACTGCTAAAAATAGTGAATAACCAAAATTGCCAGAAAATTGTTTTGAGCTAGTTGGAAAAGGTGGGTGGCCATCGATATCCACCTGGATCAATCCTCCCTCCTTAGGAAGAAATGGTATCGATTGCATTGAGGTCCCCCATCAGATGAAGAAATTTCTACTGAATTTGGCCCTGGGTGAGCCACTTGCCTTGGTCCAGGAGCTACCCTACTTTGATGACTCGATAAAGCTAGATCCTTTGTTATCGAGTGCCCTTGATCTTTGTGTCCACAATATTATGATTGGATCCCTATTGTATGCAGTCGGGGTTGAGCTCTGTTGGTGTCAGTTGTTCTGCTACTTCTGAGGTGTCCAATAATGGTCGGAAATAAGGGCAAAGGAGATCCACGTTGAACACTAGGTGCAGGCCAAGGAAAGGAGGAATGTTGAGCTCAAAAGAATTATCCCCCACGACATTGGTGATGGTGTAAGACCCATAATGGAGTGGGAAAAGCTTCCAATGGGTTCCTGTAAGGCGTTCTTTTTGCAAGTGCAACCAAACTTTGTCACCCACGTGAAACTTATGTGGCACCTGATGTTGATCATGGCGTTGTTTGTACTTGTAATTGGACTTCTGTAGGATATCTTGAACCTATTGGTGGATGTGATGGATCCACTCAATGAACCGGGTGGATTTGTCAGCTTTCGTTGGAGCAGGAGATGAGTCGGTCGAGGTGACCACAAGGGGAAGTGCAACATCTATGGGATCCAATGGATGGAATCCCACCCCCATCTGAAAGGGGTTGTGGCCAGTTAAGCTATGTAGGTCTCAGTTGTAGCTATGTTGGACATAGGGAAGGCTCTCATCTCATGTGTGAGAGTGCTTTGAATTATACATGTGAAGAATATGCACAATCATTCGATTTACGACCTCGATTTGGCCATCTGTCTGGGTGTATAAGGTTGTGGATTTGGTGAGCTTGGTGTCCAGCAGTGACCAGAGGATCAACCAGAATGTGTTGAGAAATTGACTGTCCCAATATGAGAAAATGGTTTGTGGGATTCCAAAATGTATCGAGACTCATTCAAAGAATAGTTTGGCAGTGACCTCTGCTGTGATGCTCTTCTTGCAGGAAACCATAATCGTCATTTTAGAAAAGAGATCAACCACCACAAAAACACAGTCATTTCCCTGCTTGGTGGATGGGAGACCCAACATGTAGTCCATTGAGATGGATTCCCATGGCCTGTCAAGAGTAGGAAGAGGGGTGTACAAGCCCTGTTTCTTAGTGGTCGGTTTGGCAATAACTCAGGCAGTGCAAGACCTGATATACTTGTTGACCTCCTGTCAAAGTTTCGATCAATAGAAATGTTTTTGTAGAATCGCCACTGTATTTTCTACACCGAAGTGTCCTGCCACCCTACTTGATGCAGGTGCATCGCTCCAAGACAGCTATGCGCCAGCTAGCGAACACATCAAGAGCACAGTCAATGGAAGCAGAGAGGTGCAACCCTCTCGTTTTTCAAATTTTGAAATTGTATTAAATGTTGTAAGGCTGGTAGAGCCAAAAGCCATGCATGTGCACAGGCTTTAGATAAAGTTTTCCTTAAATGGTTGTAAGGCTGAGATCTAGATTTGATTTGGACTAAACAACCATTCAATGTAATTGAATGTAAATTAATGAGAGTTGGTGAGATGGAGGGAAGAGCTCGAGGAGCCCCTCTTTGTAAAAAGATCTTCTTTGAATCTAGATTTAGTTTGGGGAAGGAGAACAAAGAAGAGGTTAGAGAGAAGAGGAAGACGTGACTTTGTTACAGTCGGAGCTCACATTGTAAAGAGGCATTTCATATTAATACACTCAGAGCAATTTCTCCTGCATGTTATTCTGTGTATGTTGATGAATGTCTTTATCTATTTATGATATGTTGTAGATGTATGTTTGTATGCATTTGTAGGTTACATACATAAATTGTTGTCTGTTGGTTTCTTTGATTCCAGGTCTGGTTCTTTGAGGCTTCATGCAAGAAGATGTATGACAGAACGCTGTGGGTTCTATAAGCCAGTGCATAGAGTCCACTTTTGAATTCTGTGGAATTTAGACAAAGAAATGCCAGGAGGGCGCACCAGAGGAATTCATTGACTCAAGGAGCAGGCCTCAAGGTTGTTGAACACCTTGAAGGAGAAACTGTGCAGAGGAGAGCACAGAGAGGAGAAGAAGAATTGTTGAGAATTCTGTAAGACTCTGCCAGGAGGGCATTGAGTGGAAGCACAGGGTGCATAGAAGGAACTCTATTTCGAATTCAGCAAGAAGACAGAGTCACTGAGGATTATGGAGAACTCTGCTAGGAGGGAATTGAGTTGGTGCAAGTGTGCACAGAAGGAACTCTTTTGAGTTCTGAGAGAAGAGAAGTGTCTAAGAGAAGAAACTCACCAGGTTGTTGAATACCCTGTAGGCTCTACAAGGTGTGCATTGAGAATAAGGACGCCAAGAGGGCATGAGGCATTTCTTTCCAAGAAATGACCTCGAATATGAGTTATTCGAAATCTCAGCAGCACAAGGAGTGTGTGAGAGTGGACTTGTTCTAAGTCCATAAGCTTAGAAGAGAAAGTGCAAGAAGAATGAGCACAGAGAAAACCTTTCGAGGTTTTTGAGTTGACAAATTGAAAAAGCTCGAGAGGGGAAGTGTTTCTATAACATAAACGAGACCTAAAGGAACTGGGCTTGCAAGAGGAAGAGTCCCTCGATTCGTGAGATTGTGATTCGACCTAAACCGTCAATCGAGGAGGAGGGAGAGCCGTGAGATTTGGCGCCTCGCTACATCATGTATCGGGGTTTTGGAGGGTGAATGAGTTGCACCTTGATCGCTAAAGTTGCGAAGTGCCGAGCGCTGAGGGCTCGGGAAAACACGTGGCACATCCATTAGGTGGGGACGACATGGTTGATAGGTGGCATAACAACAAGCACCCAGAGAAAGGTGGAAGCGGGTGACAGGTGGAGGACACACGTCACCTGGGAAGGAGTCATCCCATTGTTGACTTATCGCGTCTCGGGGATTTGTAAAGGAGGAACACGAGTGCTCAACACTCCAACTCGCGAAGTTGCGAGTTTCGAGGGGTGCTAGGGTTAGGCCCTAGCCGAAGGTCGCTTGTAGAGGTTCTAGCGAGGAAGGAGCCATACCCGTATCGCATTATTGAGTATCGACATTTGGGGAAAGAGGAGTCGAGGGTCATCGACTCACGAACTCGCGAGTTGCGAAAAGCACTTGCGCTAAGGCCCGGTTGTCATCGCATGGAGACATAAGGCTCGCACCTAGTGGTAAGTTGCATAGGGCGATATTTCACGAAGGACCTGTGGATTGGATTCGTTGAAGGTTCCGACATGGATCCGAGGGAGCCACTTCGGCTCAATGAGAATTTAGAATGATCGTGAGCGGATCTCGGCCAGAGAGGGTTGGGGGTCTACGTCAAAGTCATATCAGAGCCACTTTCTGTCTATAGACTGCAGGTAGAGGGAGGCAGAGTAGATAAAGAAATATTGTTGCAGGGTGAGCAACAATGGTAGACAACCAGGTGGGCTGAGCCAGAAGGACCAGTCTCGTTCTTGAGGAAGAAAATGGCTACTGAAGGCCATGAGCGTGGTGGAAGAGGAGACCACCAGCAGATGAGTAAAGCAGAGATTGAGAAAGAACTCGCTGAGATAAGAGTGAGAATGGAGTAGATTGCATTGAATATGAAACATGATGCAATGACACATTGGGTGTATGAGTGGCCCATAAAGAAGAGGGTGAAGTGGCCAGTCAAGGAATTGTTGGCCAGAAGACAACAAAGGTTGTTGAAAATGTAGCTGAGGTATGATGAAAACCTCAATGACACAGATCTGGTTTGCATATGTGAGCCAGAAGTTGGATAAACCCTTAGTGATGAGGAAGGGAGATTGGTTACAGATCTCATGAACTGCCAGGAGGGCAGAGATGAATTTTCCAATTGCCAGGTGGGCAATGAGATGAGATCGTTAGAGGATCTCATAGACTGTCAGGAGGACATCATTGGAAATTCATATTTCCAGGTGGGCAATGGTATGAGATTAATAGAGGATCTCATAAACTGCCAGGTGGGCAGAAGTGGACTTTCAAGTTCCCAGGTGGGCAATGGGAAGAGATTAGTAGAAGGTCTCGCATACTGCTAGGGGAGCAATGGTGAAATTTCAGATTGCCAAGTGGGCAATGAGATGGGATCACTGGATCTCATAGACTGCCAAGTGGGCAACAGAAAATTCCCAAATTGCCAGGTGGGCAGGGGAAAAGAGATGAGACTATCTGAAGGTCTCATGAACTCAGAGGAGAGTTTGGATCAGCAAGGAGTGCTGACAGGAGAGAATCAGAAGAGAATTCTGATCATTGGAGGAATAGAAGTGCAACTACCAAGAAGCCCAGTTGAGGCTAGAGCATGTGTTACAGATGCAACAATAGAAGAAGGACAGCTAGCAGAAACTATCATGGAAGAAGAAATGGAGCAGACACTAACGTTTACCCAATGAGCAGAAGATGAGCATTCAACAGAATGGATCAAATGTTTTAGCCAGGAGGCTGAACAGGAGATCACTATAGTACTGGAAGCTGCAGAAGAAGAAGAAGAAGAAGAAGCAGACAACATGGATTTTTCTAATCTGTACAAAGAATTGGAAGCCATAGAGAAGAGGGTGATGGTGAAAAGTTTGCACATCCAAAAATCCAAGATGGAAGAATCTGGAAGTATGCCAGCAAGAGAAATGACAGCAATAGAACTGCCACAGGAAGAAGTTGAGCAACAATTCAGTGAAAAGACTGCAGATCTGAATTTTGTAGAAGGGTGGCAAGTTGAGGCCACAAAGGAAGAATATAGTTTGGGAGATAGAGATGATCTACCCATTTGCAGGGAAGAAGTGCAGCAAAGCAGGCTGCAAAAAGAGAGCCAACCATGGGAGCAGCTGGACGAGATAATTGAGGAGATCAGAAGGCTAATGATCAGATTAGCAGAAGTGGTCAACAAAGAGAAGTTGAGCAGAGGAGAACCTTCCATAGCAACAGGGCACCAGATGCAATAGCAGCAGCGAAGCAGTGGAGCAGATGGATATCTCCAGAGAACTGTTTGGGATCCAAGTGGATTTCAACAACGATGTTGGGAAGCTCATGAGCAGGAGCTCATGAACTTTTCACAGCAGAGGAGTATGATGTAGGAGCATCGCTCCAAGCCATCTATGCGCCGACTAGCCAGCACATCAAGCGTGCATTCAATGGAAGGAGAGAGGCACAACCCTCTCCTTTTTCAAATTTTGAAATTGTATTAAATGTTGTAAGGCTAGTAGAGCCAAAATACATGCATGTGCACATGCTTTAGATAAAGTTTGCCTTAAATGGTTGTAAGGCTGAGATCTAGATCTGATTCAGACTAGATATCCATTCAATGTAATTGAATGTAAATTAATGAGAGTTGGTGAGATGGAGGGAAGAGCTCGAGGAGCCCCTCTTTGTAAAAAGATCTTCTTTGAATCTAGATTTAGTTCGGGGAAGGAGAACAGAGAAGAGGTTAGAGAGAAGAGGAAGCCGTGACTTTGTTATAGTCCGAGCTCACAATGTAAAGAGGCATTTCATATTAATACAATCAAAGCAGTTTCTCCTGCATGTTATTATGTGTATGTTGATGAATGTCTTTATGCATTTATGATATGTTGTAGATGTATGTTTGTACGCATTTGTAGGTTACAGACATAAATTGTTGTTTGTTGGGTTCTTTGATTCTAGGTCTGGTTCTTTGAGGCTTCATGCAAGAATTTGTATGACAGAACATTGTGGGTTCTGTAAGCCAGTACATAGAGTGCACTTCTAAATTATTTGGAATTTAGACAAAGACGTGCTGGGAGGGTGCACAAGAGGAAGTCATTGAATCAAGGAGGAGGCCTCAAGGTTGTTGAACACCTTGAAGGAGAAACTGTGCAGAGGAGAGCACAGAGAGGAGAAACATAATTGTTGAGAATTCTGTAAGACTCTATCAGGAGGGCATTGAGTGGATGCACAAGGTGCACAGAAGGAACTCTATTTTGATTTAGGCAAGAAGACAGAGTCACTGAGGACTTTGGAGAACTTTGCTAGGAGGGCATTGAGTTGGTGCAAGTGTGCACTGAAGGAACTTTTTCGAGTTCTGAGAGAAGAGAAGTGTCTAAGAGAAGACACTCACCGGGTTGATGAATACCCTGTAGGATCTACAAGGTGTGCATCGAGAAGAAGGATGCCAAGAGGGTGTGAGGAATTTGTTTCCAAGAAATGACCTCGAATCTGAGCTATTCAAAATCTCAACAGCACAAGGAGTGTGCGAGAGTGGACTTGTTCTAAGTCCATAAGCTCAGAACGGAAAGCGTAAGAAGAACGCACACAGAGAAAACATTTCGAGGTTTATGAGTTGACAAAGCTCAGGAGGGGAAGCATTTTTATAATGCGGATGAGACCTAAAGGAACTAGGCTCACAAGAGGAAGAGTCCCTCGAGTCGTGAGATCGTGATTTGGCCTAAACCATCGATCAAGGAGGAAGGAGAGTCGTGAGATTTGGCACCTCGCTACATTGTGTATCGGGGTTTCGAAGGGTGAATGAGTTGCACCTTGATCGCTAAAGTCTCAAAGTGCCGAGTGCCAAGGGCTCGGGAAAACACATGGCACATCTGTTAGGTGGGGACCGCATGGTTGACAGGTGGCATAACAACAAGTGCCTAGAGAAAGGTGGAAGCAGGTGACAGATGGAGGACACACGTCGCCTGGGAAGGAGTCAACCCATTGTTGAATTATCACATCTAAGGGATTCACAAAGGTGTAAGACGAGTGCTCAACACTCCAACTCGCAAAGTTGCAAGTTGCGAGGGGTGTTAGGGTTAGTCCCTAGCCAGCGGTCGCTTGTAGAGGCACTAGCGAGGAAGGAGCCATACCCGTATCACATTCTTGGGTATCGATGTTTGGGGAAAGAGGAGTCGAGGTTCATCGACTCACGAACTCGCGAGTTGCAAAAAGTGCTTGCACTAAGGCCCGGTTGTGGTTGCATGGAGATGTAAGGCTTGCGCCTGGTGGTAAGTTGCGTAGGGCGGGTTTTAACGAAGGACCTGTGGATCGGATTCGTTGAAGGTTCCGACAGGGATCCGAGGGAGCCACTTCAGCTCAAGGAGAATTTAGAACGATCATGAGTGGATCTTGGCCAGAGAGGGTTGGGGGTCTGCGTCACTACTGTAGTGGGATTCCCAGATCAGATTTGATCACTCGCTTGATGGAACACATATATGGCCTAGACGACACAACAACCATCCTGAATATGGAAATTATCGACAACTACATTTGCACCCAAAATTTGGTAGTTGGTGGCGAATTCTAGGTCTGTCTCATAGATTTGGGGCCATCCAGAGGTTTCATGGCCACAAGATTCTAGCACTATGGCGACTTCCGTGACTGGCGGTCTGCTGAGGCAATTAGAGACATGATTGGTGCTTCCTGTTTTATACTTGATTTTGAGGTGGAATTGTTGCAAGTATGTGGACCACTTTTGATGGTGGTCTTTCTGCAATTTTCCTTGTGTCTACATGAACTGCAATGGCTTATGATTAGTGTGGATGATTGTCTCCTTCCCAAGGATGTAATGTCTCCACTAGCGACAGGCTTTCACAATGTAGTGCATTTATTTGTCATAAGTAGTGTACTTACGAACAACATCTTATAGTGTCTCACTATGATAGGCCACAGGGTGGTCGTGTTGAGTGATAATGATGCCCACAACATAGTATAAAGCATCTGTCTCGATCTTAGAGGGATGTTGTAGTTTTGGTAGTGAAAGTAATGGTGTTGAGCACAAGCGCTGCTTCAAATCATCGAACGCTTTTTGTTGGGACCGACCCCATGCAATTTTTTCCTTAAAACCACCCGTGGTTATTTGCCTGAGGGCCCATGCAATATGGGAGAATCCCAACATGAACCTGCGGTAGAAATTGGCAAGGCCCAAGAAGCTCTGAAGCTCAATGAGTGTGGTTGGGACTGGCCAGTCACAGATGAATTGGATCTTGGCTGGATCCACATGTACGCCATGTTGATCAACGATGTAGCCCAGGTAATGGACCCTATCCATGTCGAAGGAGCATTTTTTTAGGTTGGCTTATAGCTTGTGCTGTTGTAGGGTGTGCAGAACCTGTTGAATATGTTGCAAGTGTTCGACCCAAGTCTTACTGTAAATGAGAATGTCATCTAGATACACCACTACAAAATTAAAGGTGAATGGTCACATGATATCTTCCATCATCCTCATGAAAGTGGTTGGAGAATTTGTCAAACCAAAGGGCATGACCAACCATTCAAAAAGGCCTTCCTTTGACTTGAAGGCAGTCTTCCATACATCTGTCTGTTTTATCGGGACCTGGTGGTAACTAGACTTCAAATCAATCTTACTGGAGTATTTGACCCCCGTGAGTTGATCAAGGAGGTTGTCAATTCGGGGAATCAGGTACCGGCTTATGAATGTGATTTTACTCAGAGTCTGATAATCAATGCAGAGTCGCCAGGTTCCATCTTTCTTTTGTACCAACATGATTGGGCTCCCACAAGGTGATGAGTTGGGATGGATGTGCACCTTGTGGAGCAATTCTTGGATCTATCGCTTGATCTCCTCATTCTCTAATAGAGAGCAATGATATACTGTCCCATTGGTCAGCGGTGCGTCGGGGGTCAGATCGATCGGGTGCTTGACTTGGCACTGCAGAGGAACCTCAGTAGGTGAGGAGAAGATATCTTAGTATTATTACACGACCTTATCTACTTTCTTTTGTTGTGTGGAGAGGTCGACAGCAGAGACCCTGGATGTGGCTGTGATCTTTCTCTTATTATGAGAGCGAATCACAAAGAATACAAACTTCCTCATCTGGGATATGACCTTCTTGCATTGCTTAGCAGATATCAAGGAAATATCACGAGGTGGGACTGCCTCGGGTATCCTGTATAATTTCCTATTCAAAGTAATAATAACACTATGAGGCCTAGTCTCATATACATCATGACGTTTCCATAAATAAGGTTGGCCCAAAATAACATTACAAACTTCGAGAGGAGAAACATCAAACAATACCTCGTCTTTGAAGGGCTTGATGTCATATGACAATCGACACTATTGGCTGACGTGGAGATCGCTTCCTTGACGGAGCCACACAATGGTGTAGGGTTGTGGGTGCAACGTTTTCGATAGGGCCAGTTGCTTGATGACCTCTACTGAGATGAGGTTCTTCTGGCTACCTCTATCAATGATGAAGTGCAGTGGGGTTCCTTTTACCCACATTTGTGGATGGAAGAGGCATTGTCCTTCTTCTGGCTCATCTGGTTCACTAGGCTGGAGATTGGTGGTAGAAACGGTGGCACTAGGTTCCATGTTAATGATCCATATCCCTCTTTCTGGTTCTGTCTTAGAGTCATAATCCACATCTGATTCAGAGGCTTTCACTTTGGCCACCAGCTACTTCTTTGAGCGACAGTTAGTAGTGTTATGCCAAGGGATCTTATGGAAGTTGCACCACTTCCCGGTATCTTTCTTTCACTTTCTGGTGTCCTTATTTTCTTGCGGCTTGGACTGGATGTCCTAATACTATACATCCTTTCTCTGTCCTTTGTTTTGTGGGTTGGGGCCACCCTTTTCTGGATTTTGTTGTGAGGGGTTCCCAGGCCCAAATTGTTGCGTCTTTTGTTTGAGCTTCTGCTCGATTTTGATGGTATATCGATAGGCCATGCCCAAGGATGAGATGTACAGAAATTCCATTTCAGTATGGATGTATCTATGTAGAGCACCATGATACTTGAGCACCATATGTCACTCTGAATCTTTGATACCCAACTTGGTGCACAAGGTATGGAAGGTATTTGTGAAATCTGGCACTGCTTGGTCTCTTTCTTGCCGCAGTGTGGTCCATTTGGTATACAAGTCGTCATAACTTCCAATGAAGTAGTATTGTTCCTTAGTAGCATCCCTGAAGGATTCCTAGGTGGTCTTGATTGTAAATAATGAGGTTTTATCTTTTTCCTTTTTCTCACAGAAATTTTCCCACCAATATTTGACATGGGGAATGAATTTGAGGAGCGCAAAAATAATCTTTTCACTATTCGAAAAGTTATGGATAGAAAAATACTCTTCTAGTAGATTCAACCACTTTTCTATAGCATCTGCGTCTATCTGACCTTCAAATATAGGAATATAGAAGTTTATTTGTACCTTGAAGGGGGTGGTGCCTCCGCTTGAAGAAGATGTGTCGCATGTTGGTAGCCACCGAAGGATTTGCACGAAACTATCCATCATCTCGTTCCTTTGTTGCGTGAGGGGTTCCTCAATCAACAGTTTGAAAGGATATCCTATCTTGTCATCTTTATTTTCTCTTTCCATGAGATTTCACTTGGGCGTGAGAGATCTTTTGTCCTCAAGAGAAACAAACTCGAGACCCAACTCTTTGTACTCCGACCTCGTTGGAGACATGCATTAAGATGACAAGGAGAAGACCGCTCTGATACCACTGATCCAGATTTTATGAGAAGAACGAAATGAATATAGATTATTAACAAGTGTTTAACACAAAATAACAAATATACAGTAAAAATGGTTTTCTATTCAATAACGAAATAAGTTGAAACTGTAAAATGCAGCAGAAACAAGCTTGCTGGAACGGTGGCAGCTTATCTCTTAGAAGAGATGTGACGGTTGCGTTCATTCACAAGAAGATGATTACAATGAGGCTCTAAAGGAATTTTTAAAATAATTAGGAATGCCAAAAACCCCATACATCCAGAAACCTAACCCTAGGAGATGAAGCACCAAAAGTCATGTTGGCCCCGTTTGGGTAAGTGGCTACATCAATTTCCTGAGGTTGTAACTTTTGCATACGATCTCTGTTTCAGGTGTATGATATCCCGTTGGAAAGGTACCATCGAGGAGATTCATTTTAGGAACAATATCGAAGGAACTTACATATTGAAAACCTATTTTCCCCCCAAAAAAACATCGTTTAGTGCCTCAAAACGGCTCCAAAAGTGAAAACTGCTAAAAATAGTAAATTACCAAAATTGTCAGAAAACTATTTTGAGCTAGTTGGAAAAGGTGGGTGGCTACCGATATCCATCTGTATCATCCAAGTATGAAAATTTTACCTTAATGGTTTCTCGGACATGAGAGGCCAACTGCTCTTATGGAGATGATGCCAAGAAGTGTTGAAGGATGGAGGGGTATTGTTGCTTGTTGATGGTTTGGAACCAAGCTTCAATGTAATCTCTATCTCCTTGGATATCTTTGATTATCATGCAATGCAATTCTTTAGAAATATGTTATTCACACTCCATAATGCACAGAGGACTTGGTAATAAACATGTCAAGACATTCTTCGATCTTTGGCTCTATTATCTGGTCTTCATTTGATATGGTCCATGACTCTTTGATCTCTTCTATATGCTTAGACAGACTACTAGAATAGAATTATAGATCCTCCTCTTTTGAAATATGTTCATGAATCTCTGATTTCTCCACCGCTTCTTGAATTGCAAACTCATCCTTGGTAACAACTCTAGAGTGTGGGAAAGGATTTGAGAAGATCCTTGAGGAGGTATGTTCTCCTTTTCTTAATAAATTTTTCAACATGTCTACATTCTCTGGCTAGTTTTCTAATCTCTGTCTCGTACATGCATTAGTGTATGGAGTTATTACAAACCAAAAACAAGAACTTAAAAAAAAATGAAATATTGCACACCACACAAGAAAAATTCCAATGAAGAGCATGTATTCGGACCACTCACACTATTGAGAACCTCATGTCACCAAGTTGTCTGTTGGCATGAGGAGATTTCCATTTCCATGAATCAATCCAAAAGCGGATGCATTGATCCAACATAACAAGGGCTCAAAGAAAATCACTAAAGTGAATGCAATGGGATAGAACCCTTCAGATATTCTAAACTGAGGGTGCCTATGCATCTTATCATTTCTCCTCCTTCAAGTCTTAAGTGCTAGTGTAACCAAATTATGCACAGAAATAAAATTTGTAAATGCTCTAATCCCTTCAACACCTCCCCAACAATAGTGCCAAAAACATGGGGATATTTATATGTATAAATTCCATACATTAAATTATCAACCTGGGGGCTCATAAAATTCGAGGTGCAAGCTCAGGAAATGAAGGATTAGATCCCTTGACCACTTTTCAAAGAAATGTTGGAAAATCAAACTACACCACATAGTTATATCCCTAGATAAGGGTTACTAAAATGCTTATCCTAGCATAAATCATTGTATTTCCCAAGTTTTCTTGTGATCAATTATAAATTAGACGAGTCCTTCAATATTCAATGGATAATCAATCTTCTATGAATGAATTCAAATAAAAAACATCACCAATGATTGAAATGCTAAAGGGAAAGAAAAATTGATCTAGTTGACTAAAAGTAAATGAAAGAAACATAATGTATGCTATCATTGGCTGTTTTCCAAGATTGGCACACACTGTGGGAAATATTTACAATATTAGGTTGTACATAAAACTTCACTTCCAAGAACAAATACGAGATTAATTTTTTGAAGGAAAGATCTTCAACAATATATAGTGCAATTCATCAACAATTTTGCATTCCTCTTCAATTATTTAATATAGTTCTCCCACCCCTCTACCCTTCTCATACATTTTATACAGAGAGGCAAGGGGGAAATTAGAACCAATTCCTCCAAATATAGATTGTCAATCATGGACAAATTTACAAGATATTGTCTTTTTTTTGTTTTTGGTGGAACTTGGTTGAAGAACAACTAGAAATATGATTGCATTTGATCCATTTACCATGAAAGTATCTGAGAATAGGTTTGAGTTGGTTCCTTTTATGGTTGCGTGCATTCATATCCTACAAGATTAGATAAGATGGTCACAATCAGAAATATGGGCAAACCTAGATTGGAAAAACACCCATATCTCCCATATCCTTCATTATTTACAAAACCACATGTGTTGTATCTAAAGAGAGGTATTCTGCAAAGAACCCATGTTCCATAATTTGGATATTCTTCTTTTTTTTCCTAGAAATCACGTCTAAAGGTCACTGCTGCTAATTCTGGCACAATTTTGATCACAATCTTTTACTACACATTGAAGGTCCACACATGCGACCTGGGTGTGAGATAGTTAATGCCAAACCATATTGGGGGTATTTCCAAAAAAACTCTCGTCTTCATTTTGTCCCTAGAGGTGTGCATATACGTCAAACATGGAGGTCGAGTACATGAACTGAACTATTGGTGTAGGAACCGAACTATCAAAAAAATTCATCGACAAGATTAGTCTAAATCCTTTCTAAATTATGAAAAACAAAGGAAATTGTGAATATTAATAACATTAAGCTTGCTAGGCATATTAACGTCATAAGTATGGGCAAATTTGGTAACATGCATAGTAAATGGATGCAGGGAGAAGGTGAAATGATTAAAAGATAAGGTGAAGGGATAATGCAAAAGATGTGAAATTAACATCCGAACATTGCTTATACCCAAATTAGATCTCAATTTCAAAACATCTATCATAATATCGACCTTCCTAACGCTGTAAGTCATCAAAACTATTGTGATATTGGAATGGTTCTCCTAATGTTTTTTAATCATCAAAATAACATTATAAAGAAATCTAAGTAACATCTTACCTTTCTTAAGGTCAGATAGATACATTTTGATCTTAGTGGAAGTTAATCGTCATAATCTTCATCATCAGTAAAATATATTATTTTGGATAAAAATATCTAATAATGCATATTCATACCATGAATACTTATAGATAGTATCAAAAATTATATTTAATACAATTCAACACATTAAAATATTTATTTCAAATGAGAAAAATATACAAAACTTAATAACTTGCTCAGAAAAAAAAATCATAAAATTATTGGATCAACAATTTTTATACACAAGATGATGCTTTGTGTATATTTTATATCACAACAACAACACTTTAATAAAACAATACTTCATAAACTTGATAGTCAAAGTTTAAACTAAGCATTCTAGATAATCGAGGGAAAATTTTAGTATTGTAAAATTTTCACTTTTTATTCTATTCAAGATAATTGAAAGTTTCAGTAGTATTATTAATAAGAATGAATACTTTTCTTTAAAACTAAGGGTTCAAGTTTGTTATAAAACTAAGTGTTCAAGTTTGGAATTTTTTTCCAAGATGGAATTTTTTCATGAATAATATAAACAAGTGTTGCATGGCAGCGTAGTCCCTGTCGGGTTGAATTGAAAAGAAATGCACAAGGATGGGGAAAACGTAGCGGAGGCAAATGGAAACTGCAACAAATATTTGGAAAGCAGCATGAAGCACAGATGGTATCCATGCAGTAAATGACATGTGGCCCCTAGAGTCCCATTTATTTTTTGAAACTATAAAATCTATTTTTCCATGTTCAAATTTTTTGTCTATTTTGTCTCTATATTTGCTAGCACAAAAAAGTTATATTAAAATTAAATAAACACAATTTCTTGACATTCAACATAGTGGAAGATAAAAATCTATTAGGACATATATATATATAAGGAGATAAAAACAGTTTTGAAATTAAATAAACACAATTTCTTGACATTCAACATAGTGGAAGATAAAAATTTATGAGAACATATATATAAAGGGAGATAAAAAATAGTTTTATTTGAAATATATCAAAAAATAATATTCTTTGTTACATATTCCTGGAAATTTAAATGTGTTTTTCATATAGAGTGGGATATGTACCATAAGAGAAATATGAGAAATATGTACAAGAAATAGGTATGCGGAAAGAAGAATTGGGTGACGGTAGAGTGTAATACCTGAAAACAATAAATTGAAAGGTATCAGTCTTTGGATAGACATTTTTATTTAAAAAAGTGGAATAACTGGATTGATAAAGAAAGCAGGATGTGATCAGTATAGACTTACAGTGATGGTACATATGACCCCTTTTTCTATTTTGTTACTGATGCCTTTTGATTGTTGTCGCCGACGGCTACTGGAATTGTGGAAACTGCCTGTTGACTTTCGTCGACAACCTGATTCAATTCCCTCTCGATCCATTCTTCAATGTAGCTTGTCAAGGGGGCAATGTTGATCTCATTCTAGATTTTTATGTTGGAAATTTCCTTTTCTAATTCCCTTAGATCGATAGAAAGATTACGTAGAGCCTGATTAATTTGTTCATTCTGTATCGAATAGTTGACTAGCGAGTTGTTGATGTCATCTTCACCATATTCAAGGATGCTGTAAAATTTTTCCAAAGACACCACCTTAAAAATATCAACCTTTTTATTAAAGGATTTCTTAGTTAGGGGCAAGGAGTTGACGATTAAGTTGTCATCTTGGAAGTCGTTGGTCCTTTCGACTAAGTCTATTTTGGTCATCTATGTGAATAATTTTTCTTTCTTTGATATGGCTTGTTCACATGACTGGACAATGAGATATAGGTTCTTCACTTTTTCTTTCCAGCATGCATTTAATTGAGTGATCCGGTTTTTGGATGGGAGATCTTGGTGTCTTCTTCTCGTTTCTGTCATGTTGTTGACAAAGGTGCCAAAAGGAAGGACCGTGTCTAAATAGAAACGTTCTTCATTTTTAATTCCGCCTGCAAATGTTCGAGCAAATTATCTACTCTCGTTCCAAGGGAAGTCATGGTTTGTGATGTTTCCCACGATTCAACAATCAGGTCCATTATTTTCTTGATATTATTCTCCAGATATCCTCTACATGATGTGAGGAGGCTGGAGGATCCTTTTAAATTGGATGCAGGGGTGGCAGGCATGGCTATTTCCAAAGAATTGGAAAGAAATGGCATAGGAATCAAAGATTCTTCCAATTCCTTGATGTGGTCCTTCAGTCTGTCATTTTCTACCTCAATGCCTCCAATGGAATCATGAAGAGCATCTGTGGTCGCTATATGAAGTTGACATATTTTGGATGGCCGCATTTTCTCAAGGTTAACCTCTCGATGAGATTTTCCTTTCTTATTTTTTACATCCTTTTTTTTTTCAATAATAATTTTTTTGGACTGGTTGTCAAAAACAACGCTCTGGAACACGAAGAATTCATCTTTGTCAAAAATTTTGGTATCAGTTATGTCCATTGGATGACTATGTTGGATCGCATCTCTAGGATGATCAAGGTAGCGGGATACACTATCCATAACAGGCTCAAGTTCCATGTTCTCACTCTCAATTTCGGGCTCTTCCGCCTGTCCCACAATTTTTTTTCTCTTCTTTTTCACTGGAAGCTTGTGAGACCTATGAATTTTAGTGTGAGGAGGGTCATTATCTCCTCCTCCGTTTGAAGAATTTTGAGTTGCTTTGTTGTTGTGGTGGGTCGTTGGAGCGATGCTGCGGGATGTTGTACTTTTCAGAATGTTATCCGCCGATTGAAAACTCTTCTCACCGGGGCATTTTCCTTGTTTCTTGTATAATTAAGTGGTGCTTTGCAGTGTGTCTAGGTCACCGACATCAGAAGAAGGAGTGTTGTCGTCAGTATCTCTATTTTCGGTTAGGTGTTTTATGAAAAACGAATTGTCGAAGCCAAGTGTTTGTAAATGTTCTAATTTTTTTTTAATAGGGTCGAACCCTCTTAGGATTTCAACATATCATAGGTTCAAGTTGCTGAAATGGGCTGCGAATTCATCAATTTTGTTGACGTTCCTCAACACGAAGTCCCCGACTTTCCAAGGTAGAGGAATGAACTGTTTTTTTCTCTTCTCTTCAAATAGATGCAACCAGTAGTTGTATTGCCTTACTATTTCGGTAAAAAACATTCTATCCGTAATGTGACATGGAAGGAGAGTAGGTTTTTCCCTGGAGCCAAAAATCCTTATCATAGTGTAATTATCCATATGTTCAAGTGCCCCCTTCCTTTCCAAAAACTTGGTTGCCTGGTCAGATATGCACAAAGCATCTTCTCCTAACAACAAAACTTTGAAAACAGACACAAAGCCATTAAAAACCTCATAAAAATAGTGGGAGGCCTTATGCTTCCACAAGGCTTGGTACCAGAAAATTATTGGGTCAAATTCCCAGTTTACCTTCTTGGATAAAGACAGTTTTGGAAACTGGCAGCAATGTGCTATCGAAAAAACCAAGTAGGATGATATATAAAATTTCTTCTCCTTTTTAAAGCTTGACAATTGGGAATAGATTTCATGGGAAATTAGCTTGCCCCAATAAAAAATGGCTTGTTCCTTGACTGTGAAATACAAAATATAAATATCCATGCGAGAAATAGTTGTTGTGGACTCCTGTCCCGTTATTCTTGTAAACAACCAGGCAATTTCTTGGAATGGATTTCTAAATGAACTAACCTGCAAGCTTGTGATATCTTCAGGACCTGCCATTGGATCTTCTAGGAACTCGGGAAACAGGTCCAACCCGTTATAATTCTTTCCTAGGAACTTATTGGAATCTTCTCCTTTGAACGTCAATGTTGACTCCGACAATCTTAACATCTAGTGGAAGACGTGAGGTGACAAAGAAACAAAAGAGTGGTCCTGCAGTGGAATAATTCTTTGGTCTGAAATATATTTATCGGGGCACCAAGAGACCAACTCCTTACAGTCAAAAAATTCAGGGACAGAGCCTAGACGAGCAATCCCATAGGTCTAAATTACTTCGTTCTGGGTGACATGGGATGAGTAATAAGAATATTCCCTGGACCACTGGAAGTTCTGGTCCTTGCACCCAAAGATGTTCATTGTATCTCCATAGAACTGTTGTCGAGTTGATGCCATAGGTTTATGAGAACGTTCATTTGCTCCAAACGATGGTTGAAATGAATAGTTGGAGGCGATAATATAACCCTCATCAAATGTTGGTTCAATGATTATGAATGGGAAAACTCCTCGAGCCTTTCCCTCATTAATGACAATCTCGATGGGTGATGCATGATGAGCTGTTAGCATTAAAGTTTACTTATTGCATATTTAGAAGTGCGAAGGTGGCAGGTACGATGAAGAGAAATTAAGGATTGGAGGTTTCGTGAACGTGTCGACCCGACGACGTGCAGACGACATTCCATGATTTTGAAATCAACACTGGGAAGGGATAATATAACCCTCCACAAATCTTGGTTTAATGCATATGAATAGGAGATATCCTTGAGCCTTTCACTCATCAATGAAAATCTATACGGTTCCTACACGATGAGCTGTTAGTATTAGAGCTCACTAATTGCATGTTTAGAAACAAGATATATATATCTATAAACATTTTTTTATTATAGACAAGTGTTAAGGTGATGAAGATGGGGAAGAGAAAGCAAGGAATGGAAAGTTATGAAAAGCAGTTGGATGGGATTCAAAATAGGGTTACGGGGGATACTCAGGAGAGGTGAGTGTCCGACGATCAAATTTTATGCCTTGGAAATTTTTACTGCAAAACGTGTAAAACAAAAGAGAGCGTGATGGGGTAGTTCAATGGGAGGTTTGTATATTTGCATAATTTCGAGAAAATGGCTAAGTATGGAATAGGGAAACTGTCGGTTGGACTCGTTTTTAGAATTGACAATTGAAGATTTTGTGAACAGGCCAACCTGACGACGCGCAAATGACATTCCATGATGTTTCAAATTAACCCTTGGAAGGGATAATATAACCATCTAGAAATTCTAGTTTTATCTGTATTAATGGGAGATCTCCTCAAATCCTAGTTTAGCATTAAAGCTTTATAATTGCATACCTAGAAATAATACCTTATATATACACACACACATAATATATATATATATATATATATATATATATAATATTTTTTATTATAAATAAGACTTTTATATATACATAAGTATGAACAACGGTCGGGCGTGCTTGAAAGTAGGGTTGCAAGTGATACTGAGGAGAGGTGAGTGATTGACGGTCAAATTATA
>ML782036.1:32914-46745 GCA_009831015.1 Picea engelmannii
GTCAAAAAAAAAAAAAAAAACTCCAACTGTCGGCGCAGAACCCCAACCCTGCAAAGCCGAAGTAAAAAAAAGAAAACAACAAGCACCAAACCAGTGACAAAGCACGAACAAGCCCAACTATATCCCTAGGTCCCCAAACTCGTAAACTTGATCCAAACAACAACAAGCAACAACTGATGAGCCAATGAACCAATGAACACGCAACAACCACCGAACTAGTAAATAACATATGTATCTCTAACGATTACCAAACTACAGTCAAAGCACTGAAGGAACCAGAAACATATGACACACATGCCAGCAGAAATAAGCAAACATTCTTACTTGAAAACTCCAAACACCGAACATAAAAGAAGGAATAGAAAATGAAATTATGGCATCGAAACTTACTCTGAAATGATGAATGACAGAAGCGCAGGTCAAATTGTGGGTGCAACACCTAGACCCCACAAAGAAAAAAAAACCAGATCCAGCTGCGAATGTAGGACCCCAACCCTGCAACATTGAAGTAAACAAAAGCAAGCAACAAGCACCAACAAGTCCAACCGCAAGTGCAGGTCCCCAACCTTGCAAAGTTGAGCCAAACAACAACATGCAACAACCGACGAACCATTGAAGAAGAAGCACCCACCGAACTAGTAAACAATGTATGTAGCTTCAACGATGATGAAATTGCATTCCAATCCTAGAAGAAGTATGAAACATACAATGCCTATTCAACAATATTGTCCGAATTCACTGCAACATTGTATGGAAAATTTCGAAGAAAAATGTACTCTTAGAAGCCAATTTAGGTAAACATTTAAGGTTGTCAGGATGTCTAAGGGCCTGATGGTATGAAAACAGTTAAGTTGTCACGCCTGTTTCAGGACCTCCTGCTATGTAAACATTTAATTTGTCGAGCCTATTCAAGCATCTCAAAAAAAGTGACAATGATCTAAACCTTCGGTATGCAAACATTTCAATACAAATACAAAGGACTAATAATAATAATAATAATAATAATAATAATAGTAAAATGACAAATTAATATGCAATCACTATAGTCCCTCTACGCATTCGACAGGGACCAATAATAAAAAAAACATTAAAAAACAACGTCTGTGCTTAGAACTTTTGGTTTGTAAACATTTCAGTAAAAAATGTAATAAAAATTAAAAAGGAGCGTCTAATCTCAAAACTTTGAATATCTACACATTTACAACATTGGGAACAATAAAACTGGCAATAAGACCTTGAATATATTCTCCATTGAGACGATGACATATAATTTTTTTTTTATATATATAAAATAATGTTTTTACTTCTATAATACAAACAATACAGATGATGCGAAAATTTATAGTCAAACGATATATTAATATGAAGTCAATGAATTATTGATGGCTATAGTCCCTATGCACCTTCCGGACTAATAAGAATGAATACCTTGTTTTAAAATTAAGAGATCAAGTTTCTTTTAAAACTAAATGTTCAAGGTTGAAATTTTTTCCTATTAAATATTGAAAGGGATTAAAAAAATAAAATGAGAAATTTCTAGATGATTAAAAAATCCATGTTTAAATAAAATAAATCTACCTTTTCCTTTTATAAAAAAACATCTAAAAATGATATAAAATAACAATAATATCAAACATAATTGTTTCATATTTCTCCCTATTCTAATAATTAATATGATTCTCATTTTATAATATTATTTTTATATAAATAAATATTTGTAAATGATTATTATTTACATCACATTAAATTTATTATAACTATTTTTAATTTTGTATAGCATATTATATTGTTTACATATTGAATCGGAAAACGGTTACATGAGATAACATTAATAAAGTGGTTACATAACATGAACATATCTGTATCACTTGCTATCTACATTGCATTGCTCCCACAACTTATAGCTTATCGTGCTTTAATAGTGGATTGCAAAATTAGCTTTTGTAAAATGCACCTTGCTTGTAAGAAGTGCATATAATCAAATCAAATCATGTGAAAATAGCATTTTTTTTAATTGTATAAAGAAAGCAAGCTCTAGGGAAAGCTTAAGGTGCATATATATTTAAAAATAAAAACAAATCTACGTGGACATACAACCTATTGATGTGTTCAAACTTTAAAAGGTTGTATTTATGGAAAAAAACAAAGGGATGCATCCCAATTCCCTTCTGGTCCCAGTCCCAGTCCCATGCTATTGTGGAGAGGTAAACAAAATTATGTCTCTATATGCTGGTCTTAGTTTCCAAAACCTATTAGTTTCCAAAACCTATTATGTCTCTATATGCTGGTCTTAGTTTCCAAAACCTATTATGTCTCAGTTTCCAAAACCAATATGTTTGGCCTGGCGCCAAGAATTACTGAAAATGATATCGACGAGACATATCGCTTGTCAATCCAATTGTATTAAAATTCAATTCGCAGGACTTTTAACGAGGGAATTCACACAACACAAGAGATCTAGATTATACAAAACAGGCTTCGCAACAGTCGTATCACCTTCAGTGTATACTCAAAATGGTGTATGTTCTAATCTCTATTTCCATGTTATCTGAGTAAAATGGCGGATACAGTCCGGCGAAATATAAGCACTGGAATCAACATTCAACATTTCAAATATTTTAAGCAAAACCGTAAAGAACCTAGGTACGACTTGCCCAGCAAAATAGAAAACAATATGCCATTATCTGGAAACCCTAATCGATATTCAATACAGATGTTGTATGACACATTCAAGTTTTATCGTATAAAATTTTAGACTGTTTTACTAGATAGGTCAGTCAAACACGTAAATTATTTGGAAAGGTTACCAATTGGAAGTATGAACATCGGAAAACAGCGAAAACTGTTTTTCTTTTCGTAAACGAGACGCCAACGGTCATTTGACCATTCAGCTCATCTTCTAGTCACAATTTCCACAAGTCTGAATATTCAATAGAGTGTGTTAAACATTAATATCTAATATACACTGTACGTGCACTTTGAATCTCAGTACACATTGAAAATCTCTCTAAATTCAAATAGTTACTCATACTTCTGAAAATAAATATTCCCTTCTCACAATCTATACTTGGAAATTTAGAGAGAAGCCATTGCACACAACACAATTCAATTCATGTTTCATAGACAAATGGAGGTTACATATATAGAATCAAGATCACCGATTCCTAGCAATCTAGATCCTAAGAAAGTGGATTTGATTAGCTAAAAATAGTTAACCTAAAAACTCACAGTTACAATAGTGGTAGGCATTATCTCTAACACCCTCCCTTAATGCTTACATTACAAATATTACAATCACAAATTACAAAACATAACAAAAGGTTACAACACAAATTTTGTCATGTCTGTCTCAGTGGTCCTCATACTTAGTTACACCCATCTATGAACTTCATAGACACGCTCTTTCTCTCCATCATCTTCGAGCTACTAGTTCATCCAACACAAATACAACCGCTTCCAACAATCTTTGAAGTATTTATAGCATCGATGATTCTAAACTACCCTAAAGAATAGTCTTGATACTGAAACATTCAGTAATCGATCTTACAAAATGACTTTTTTACACACTTTCAACAACACAATGATAACCCATAACTGATTATCTTGGAGCATCGAAGTACAACAAGACCTTCGAGCATTTAATAGACTTGCCGACATACTCAAACCAATAATGTGTTCTTATATGGCACCGATGTTCCTCAAGAAACACTAGCCTGAATGACATCTCTATGTTCTATATGTGGTTCTGCATAATTTACACAACACTCCAAACAAAATAAACAAACAACCCAACATGAGGCCTGAGATTTTAACATAGAAAAGATTGAAGGGCGATTGCAAATCCTACAATGCAATATTAGACTCTTTTCTTCAACACACTTTCACATTTGCAGATGTGGATCGAAACAACCCCAGCCGTGAACATTCAATTAGGATGAAAAACATATGTTTGGATGCATCTGATGTGTTGGCTCCCTCTTCGGCAACAACAATGATTCCACATTGTTTTGTGCACTCATCTCTTCACCAGATTCAAGTATATGAAGATGATAAGCTTTTGGCAGGAGCAACATGATGACTCCACCAACGATTTGACAGATTAGCACGTAGATATATCAAGCAACAAATTTCCCTCATAGCACGGATCTTTCCACTGACTGTTCTTCTTAACTCAGATCTGCAATGATTCTCAAATCGCGTCCTCTGTGCTTCTGCTGCGGTCCTTTTCATTTGCCTACAGATGCTCTTTCTTGGCGATTGTCTTCTTTTCACCGAGTGCAATTTTCCAGCGAATATCTAAGATGATTCACTCCTTCATAGCTCAACGATACATGCAGTGGATCTCACAGGTAGCGATTGTTGAATGGGGCAGCTATTACCCAACATAAAACTCTTGTGGCGCAGGCTCCTTCTCGTACGCAATAGATCATGGCAGGCTCCTCCTTACGACCCTTCCTCCAGTGATGCGCAGATTGACTGGTCTTCACGATAGTAATGCACCTCTTATCTCAGCACTCCTACCTGTCACATGAGTTTCTCCTCCATGATAGTTGTAGATACCTTTTACGGTGACTCTTTCTCTCTCACGACGATTTGCAAACATAAACAAAAATAACAAACACACACACACACACAGAAAACTCACACCAATCTACTCTTACAGCTAATGAATACTACCTCTTAATCTCTCATATTCCTGGGCACTCTCGTGAGGGATTAAGCCCAACCAAGCTCAGATACCATCTTGGAAATCGAGAGAGAATCCATTGCACATAACACAATTCAATTCATGTTTCATAGACAAATGGAGGTTATATATATAACATCCAGATCACCAACTCTTAGCAATCTAGATCCTAAGAAAGTGGATCTGATTAGCTAAAAATAGTTAATGTAGAAACTCACAATTACGCATTATCTCTAACATCTATTCCTTGAGGCCCTTCAGGAGAAATCTTAGCCTCTCACATCCTCTCTTTGTTGCAACTTCTTTGCTCGGCTTCAGTGGCAGTAGACAACATACATACAAATTTCATGAATACACAATAGGGAAAAGCAACCCTGAGTGGATAAGTCTCATATACAAAAACAAAGTTTTCCATATCATGTTTATTGCTCCCTAGTTTGTAAGTTTTGCATATCATAATTATTGCTGACTAATTTGAGAGCCTATTGTTAATATTAAAAACACAACATGTTATGTTTTCTCTAATATATTCCTCATATATTAGAGAAAACATGTGGGCCTAATGGTTAAGAACATGTGTTTCCTCTTAAGACGTCACAAGTTCAAATCCAGAAGGGGGGTAGGGTATGCATACCTCAAATCCAGAAGGGGGGTAGGGTATGCATACATCCATAGACTTTACCAGTCAAATCATTGGGGAGGGTGTTCCCTTGTCCCACAAACAAGGGGGTCTCATACAGGGCCCTTTTCCCACAAACAAGGGGGTCTCATACACCAATTTGATGTGGCTTGATCATGACCTTAAAAATAGATTATTATTATTATTATTATAAAAGGTGGAATAGAAAAATATATTAAAGAAAACATAATATGTTAATAGACTATTATATAGACAATTTGCTTTGTTCATATACCTTCGTATATAAAGATATACAAAGGTAAATGGAAATGGATGATGTTAATAGCCCTTAATCTTATGGTGAACATCATATTTCGTCCAGCAACTCACCCCATCAGAGTAAATAAACCAACTACTAAAACATTGCTCCCTAATCTCCAAAATCATGACTTCTTCCACATTATCAACAATTTGCTTCGCAGTTGTAAACTCAACACCTGAATAATTTTCTTGATTCTCTTTGTTGAATGAAATATCCCTATAGAGTTTGCACCCGTTCGTTCACTATAGCTGATCAAGATGCAGTTCACTTAAATATTTATGGTTCAATTTTTTTGTAATGCACTAGGCGACATATGGATCCTTAAAAAAACTAAATTATCTCTCCATAGGTTGTCTCTTAATTAAGCAGAATCGTTGAACAAAAGCATTGAAATCTTTCACATATGTCCTATCTTTGTCAAAAATATAGAGCAATATTAATGGTTTTTATGAGCTATATTGTTGTCAATAACTAATGTTTTATTTTTCTTTGACCATTTCATTGTAGGAACGATTGAAATAATTACTCTTAGTGGCATGATCTCTCTTTCAAAATTATCTCAATGTTAACGATTTTTTTTTTAATTTTCAATATCCAAAACCAAAGATGTCATAACTCATTTATTTTATATTTTTTCCATTCACTGTTTATATTGATTTATCCTAAATATATTGAATTGGAAGAATTTATCCCAACAAAGCTTACAATTTTATACAATATTTTACTTAAGATTAATATCTAATAATTTAGCACACAAAACATTGAAATAATTTGATAGTGAAATAAATTAAGCTAAAACAAATACCACACCATCCACACAATAAGGACTATATCTACCCTTGGAAACCCCATAATGGCTAGAAGGTGAGGAGTATGTCTTGCACATTTTCTTATTAGATATGAAATGTAAATACAAAGACAGGTGAAATTAGTATTCATTTTCATTAACAGTATGGCAAGTATGGTTGCTACAGGGTCTTCTACTTCCTATGTTCTGATCCAATATCCCACTCATCTTCTACTTCTTATGTTCTGATCCAATATCCCACTCCATTGCTGGTTGCTAGAGGGTTTTCTAGTTCCTATGTTCTAATCCAATATCCCACTTCCTTTCTCTATTCAACTATGGACCAGTAAATCGATACGATAAGAATATAAACCCTTTGTTTCCTAGCATCTAGCCTGTCTTAGGGTTTTTGCATGTATGAAATCTAAATTACAGTTAGAGAATTGAACTCTTTAGAATTTTCTTTAAATTCCACTATGACTTGTTTTATATTTATGAGTAATTGGAGGTGACATGGAACCCACTCAATACCATGGTGGTCAAAAGCATAGGTAAACTTGTGGGGGGCATAACTTCCTCATATGAACATTGAATCAAGTGATGTTTGCACTATAGTGGAGCTCTCAATGTCTACAACAATGTCAATAGGCTGAGAACCATATTCCCATAGTTTTGGACAAAAAAAAACCATTTAATACCCCAAATATACTCTAAAAGTTTGAAGACCCTAAATCACCAAAACAAGACTCCCTAAAATGGTCAGTACAATTCAATAGATCTAATTTTTTTATTTAAAATGTACCAAAAAATATGACAAATAATATAATGATCCATTTCAAATCATGCTTCCCTATTTTGGGAGACTTTTGTCTATAAAATATTTTACTCAAGGAGGTGAGGAATTTTTCCCTTTACCTTCTCTTTGGAGTACTATTTGGCATTGCCTAGAAGTTTTCCTTTCAACCCAAACTTCTAGAATTAATTTTTTCCCCATCGAGTTGTTATAAACGTCTTCTACAAAATATATTATGTACTAACTTTTCCTAAGTTTTTGGTGCCAAGTCCTTTGTGTTAGGAAATACTTGCTTGTCAATTTCCTAGTCTATCATTGAAGGCTCATTGAGTTTTGTATTTGTGTGTATGAAAAAAGATGCCATAATTGTGAAGAATGTAATTATTTTGCATGGGAAAAGAGTCTATACATATCCTTCTATAATTTTCCATGTACCAGATGTTAAAATTCCATGTATGACTAGAAAATACTTTTTATGTTTTAACATGGATGAACGGTTAATATTATTTTCACTACTTAGTTATGTTTTCCTATAATTTGTATCTTGTAGTGTTTATGAAATCTTAATTGTGAAACTAGGTATATTAAAAACTTGTATCATATCAATTTGGATGGTTTTTGGAGTACCGTATTTACTCAAATGTAATGTGAAGGTGGTTAGGCATGTTGCAATATGGTAACATATCTTCTAGTTTCAACATTGGAGCTATATGGGTTGGAATGGTTTTCTTATAAGAGAAATGGTTGTCATAGGACAAGTGTTTAAGAAAATACCATGAGGAGTTTAGGAAAAAATAGGTTCAAGCATGTGTGTGAAGGTTTGGGGTTGAACTCGAATCAATGTTGTGTAACATTTCATGATTTTAATGGTGGGTTTTCCTTAAGTTATGAATAACACATGGTCATAATGGAATTTGAACAAGCTTCTACATCCATGTGACATTTGAGATGGAGAATGCAAAGCAGGGAGTAACAGAGAAATGTAGAGTTCTTCCACATTTACATAGGCATGTGAAATGTGGGATGAAGAGATGTATGGGTGTAGAACATACTAAATAATGCATGGTATTTCACATTTACATAGGCATGTATAATGTAGGATGTGGAGGATGTAGGATGCAGAGAAGGAAACAACGAAGACTAGTATAGTGCTTATACATCCACATAATAATGATAGTGCTTATACATCCACATAATAATGTAGAATGTGGATAATGCACAATGAATGGGCTCATGCATATTCATATGCATGCAATATGCAACATATAGATTTAGTAGCAATGGAGAGTGGTAGGGTTGTTCTCCATCTACATAGTAATAAAGGATGTAGAGATGTGGGGTGTGGACCATAGTGCATAGTCCAAGGGATTATGTATCCACATAGGCATGCATAATAAAGATTACAAAAACAAGTTGTGGGGAAATGAGTATTGTTGGTATGCAAAATAAATATTACAAAACCAAGGTCTGGAGAAATGAGTATGGTGTAAGGAATTCCACATCCACATGGGAAGATGAGATAGAATGTGGGACACCATAGAAGAAGATAGATTAAGGGACATGTTACATGAGGAAAATGATACATGAGTAGGATTAGAGGGTGGCATGGTTATTCCATAGGAAGCCATGTAATCTTTTTGTGTACACTTTTCATTCTACATTAGCATAAGAAAAATTAAAAGCACGTTTGGAGTGAATTTCTTCTTTTGGCCATAACTTGTGCATATGAACTCTGATGGAGATGAAATTTTGGTGGACTCCTTTTGATGTGTTTTCTTGACACCCATCAACTAGGTGATTGGGGTGCATATTTTAGCCTATGCCTCTATAAAATGGAGACCAAAATTTTTGAATTTGGAAAGTGCCAAATAAACTCCCCTATTGATCATGAAGACCCAACATGTTTTAAGGATTCATAATTAGTTTCAGTATTACAGTTCTTCTTCACAAAATGCCAATGATGATGGTTTCTCTTTTGAAAAAAATATAACACAATTAAAATATACTAAAATGAAGGAAAATTATTGTGATCATATTCTCATTGAATCTACTTATGTCTCATATTTTTCCAACATTTTACATAATAAAAGAGAGAGGTCATATGCCCAAGATATTGCCAATTTTCTCCATCTTTTGAAATACCCCAACACTTAGTCATTTACCATGTTCTCTCTACACTATTGCTCCATACTTAGCTAATTTAAAAGTTAAATCCCATGTATATATCCCAACACTCTCAGTCCTTTGCATGTACCATCCCTCATCAACCTCCATTTTTTCCTCTACATTCCTCAAATTGTACCCCTTAATCTCATATTTGTTCATTTTCCTCACTCTCCATAGAACATACTTAATCCATTTATATTTTTCATATTCCATACTTAATCCATTTCTATTTTTCATTTCCATTCATTTCCATACTTAATTATTTTCCATTTTCCATTCATTTTCCATATTGTCTTTTCTTACACACTCCTTCACTCTCCATACTTAGTCACTTTTAGTTCACTTTTTACTTTTTACTCCAGTCAACACTTTCACACTTAGTCATTTTTTATGATTTGTATTGTGTGGATATTCCCCCCAATATACCTTTTTTTTACACAACCCTACCTCTGCAGATGAACTATTTTTCCACAAGATATTTCAGCACCTAGTTTATTTTCCAAGTTTTACTCAGTTTTATTGTGCAGATATTTCATATTTTGTGTGGAGATTAAATACATTCCTATTTCTACACATACTCATATTCTCCACAAACATCATTCTCTTCACACCTGTTGTTCTACAAGAACTTAATTATTTCTTATTTATTTTTCTAAGTTTAATTCCCCTCCCACTGTATTTGGGGTATTTCAACATGTGGAATTAAGTCGACCTATCACATGTGGACACATGGAAGTGAATTGGAACTATCCTTGGGTGACACTTGGATGGTATGAGTTGGACACATATTACTTAACACTGACTTGGCATGATGTTTGAGCATTGAGGCAGAAACCAAAAGTTGCATCGCGCATAAGATACCAAGGGTTTCATGGATCTCTCTCTACTTCAAAAAAAAACATATGGGATGCCATTAATTTATAAACATGATATGAGAGATTTCCCACAATGCATGTGGGATAAATAAGGTGTATTTTCAAATCAAAGGCCAAAGTTCATGTGGAGAATAGATCAACAGTTGCTAAGTGTCTATCCTCCAAAGGCCATAGATTTTCCTCCCAATGTCCAAATTGAGAAAATGAGAGCTTGTAGAAAAAATTGTGAATGGTTTCCATGGTTAGAATGATAGTTATCATTCCCTAAAAATAAAAATATAGTCATGACTATTTCTATCTTGGAAACAAACTATTTTGGAAAATGGTTTATTAAAAGAAATTTATGAACGTATAAAGTGGGCCCAATTGGAGGCATGGATATCTAAGTTCACATTTAAAAAGGGAAAAATAAATCCCAAACCCTAACCCTAAAGAAGCTTCAAGAAGATGAATAAAATATTCTAAAAGAAGAAGAGAATCATATTCAAAGGGTCAACAGTCAAGAGTTTTTGCAGTGGTGGATTCTTGTTGGAAGCAATTTTTGTCTTTCCAAGATTGTGTGAATTAAAATTCTTAAGTTTCTCCCTCATGTTTTCTTCTGCTTTATTCTTTCCATCAATTTTTCCAAGTATGTTTTGCAACTAGAAGATGTGGTTCTGATCAACTCTTTCTATAAATTCTTCGAGTCATTTTTTATGTCATTCTAGGACCAGAAGAGATAAATCCCTTCTTGTAAAAAGCAAATGTAGTTTATTTTATTTTATCTAATTGTCATTGAGATATTGTTGAGGTTCTTCCAACCCTCTTGCTTCACACATTGTTAAACTTGTTACATTTGGGATATTATTATTACGTTATCCCACAAAGAATTATTCAAGTGTAATTTTTTTTTATGAATATGTGTGGTGATGTATCAATGGATTATTGAATAGATGATGCTTTACAAATTCATTTGATATTAACATATAATTCCATTACATTTATTTGATGACATGTCCATCTTTTTAATATATTTCATCTTGAAAAGTTATAGTTGATTCTTGGTTCACTTTATTTTAAAAGGATGACATAATATCTATTGAAATCAAACTCCAAACCCTTTAGATACAAATCTTCGCAGAGATATTTATTTCATTTTGTTGAATGAGATAATGTTCTTGACAAGTACATCTGTATATAAGAGTTTGTACATTTGTATATAGGAGTTTTGTATATAGGAGTTTTATTGGAATATTCATTGGGGTTTTGTAAGTTTAAACCTTTTATGGTAATGAAATGCACACACATATTATTAATAAATAGAAAAAAACATAATTTCAATCACACATATACATAAAATTTTGCCCTGGAAACCCAAACGAGGTAAAAAAACAACCTTCTTAGAGACACACCTCTAATTCTAATTGATCCTTCATATTCATTGTTTACAATACTATATATATAGGATCTCGAGACATCCAAAACCCCTAATCCATTGAAGCAGATTAATATACAACCCTAATTCCTTAACCGAAGTTAGAAAACCATGTGAGAAAGACGAGTGTTGAAAATCACTAAAAACAAGCGTAAAAACCCTCCAATTGTTTTGGGGGTCTCTACCCCTTGAAACCTATCAGATGGGGGGAATTACATCTCCCCTATTACCCCCCTTGGTGTGGGGTTGGTAGAAAAAATAATATAACAAATACCAAATAAATTTTCTATTGCATGCATCTAAATTCATAAGAATAATCTTCCATATATCAAGAAAGAGGAGTAGTGGACCTCTATAAAAACGTGGAGAGTCTTTCTTGTTCCCCACAATATTTTCTCTCAATGTTGGTCATTTTCCCTTGATAAGAAAGGAGATCAACAACTCTGTGGTAATGGTATCTAAAAAAGTTTTATTGAGGGAATAATTGTCAATTCTTCTCTAGAATATTGGAAATTGAAGAAGAGTAGTTTTTAAAGAACAAGATGGTACTCACTGGTAGTAGCTTAGTTGAGTATCAAATTTGGATAGTAAGGAATAATTCTAGGCACAATAAAACTAATCTGATCATTTGGTGAAATTCCAAGGGGTATTGCACATAATTGAAGAAATAAGTCAGAATCCACTTTTTCAAAGAATTTTTCATTTTTTTTGAAAGAGCAAATGGAGGAAAAGCATCCTGAGAAAGCAATTGTGAAGTTTTTTCTAAGTCAAGGTTAGATATCATCAATTATTTTGGACAACATTTTTCTAGTGATAACTTGTGTATCATTACAATTTGAAACATAATGAGTTTCACCAAATTTTCGAAGTCTAGAAAAGTGAAAACGTGAATTGTTGACAATTGTAGATTGATGAGGAAAATTATTGGAGCATTAGATCATTGACATGATAGTGTCATGTGATCACAGCCAAAATTATTATATATCCCCAATATATATATTTTTTCTATTTCTCATTGGATTTTTTCTATATGTGGATGAAGTAGACCCCAACCTTAATTGTGCAAGCGAAACATAGTTACCAACTTGACAAGAACCCTTCAAATTTCTCAATTTTTTAGAGGACGCATTTAGTGGCAAATTTTACCCCATTTCAAAAAGTGGTGCTACTGGTGGCACCCATTTTTCTACAAGTTCAAAATTACCACTTTTTATAATCGTGGCCTTAATAACATTGTAATGTTGTCGAAAAAAACCTTAAAACCAACCCTCAAATTGAAAAGTGGTGCTAACAACAACACCATTTTTCATTTTCAAGGTTAAAACTACAAATTATTTGTAACCTCGTGACCCAAAAATTGGTACTATTGCAACCAAAGTCTGAAAATCGACTATTGAATATAAAGGTGGTACTCTCAGTAGTAGCCCCCTTTTTTTTGGGGATAAAATTGCATTTTTTTTTTCGAATTGTGACCTTGACAGATGGTACCCTTAGAACCAAAATCTTAAGACCAACTGCAAAATAAAAAAGGAGTGTTATAAATGGGGAGTGAGGTTTAAATTGTAATATTCTAGAAACCATGAACCAAAAGCTCAGATTTGTTTGCAAATAATCATAAAAAACAAAAAATTAAAACTAAAAAGAGAAAAAACAAAAAATATAAGGGAAAACCCATGAGCAAGAAAAAAACATGATTTTCTTTTTAAATATTTGTAAACAAATTAATTAATTAAAATTTTAAATTAAAAAAAATCCTCTAGGGTGTATATTGGTTAGTGACAGAGTGCACTGTTAAGGAACTCTGTTAGGTGAGGTCATTGGATTGAAACCTTGAATTCCTTGTGTGTTGTTTTTGGGGCATGTGTGGTTACAATTGGAGGTTATAGTGGTAGAAGTAAGAATGAACCCTATGTCATGCGAGTACGATCCTAGCATGGTTTTCAATTCTTCCAGAAGAAAATAACAACTCTTTTAATAAAGATAGAAAATATTTATTTTTTAAATATTAAAAAAAATTACATTTAATTTATTTATTTTAAATATGTTAAATTTAAAAAAAAAATTACAACAAAAATTTAAAAAATAAAAAATAAACATATAAAAAAAAACAAATACTAAAAAAATACAGAATAAAAACTGAAAAAACAAAAAATAAAAACTATTTAATA
>ML782036.1:47118-99059 GCA_009831015.1 Picea engelmannii
AAGGAAGAAACCAAATTTTCGGAGAACAAGGTAACCTATATATATATATATATATATATGTATATATATATGTTTGTGAACACTGAAAAAACAAAGGTTCTAATCATTAAATCCAACAAAATCACCTACGATAATTTTGTATATGATAATAATATCTTGGATGATGTGCCTTCCTACAAGTATCTTGAAATTAATATTCATCACAAGCTCAATTGGAACTATAACATTGAGAAAAGGAAATGGAGGGTGGAAAGATTATTATGGCCTTGAAAATAATTGTAAATTAGTAGACCTTTGGCTATAGGATAAAAAAAATCCCCTTTTTGAGACTCTTGTGACTCCTGTTAAATTACATGGAAATGAAGTTTGGGGTTGCAGTATCTCTCGAGAATCCTGGAGAAGGATAGAGCATATCCAAAAATATTTATAACTTGTAATCTTAAAGATAAAGGTCGTACACCCTATCCTATCCTCCTAATCGAAGTGAGCATTTCCCCCATTGAGATAACAACTATGATTAGGTACTTAATGTACAAAAACAAGATAAACAAAATGGATAATAAGAGGCTCCCCAAAATTTCTTTAGACTGTAGCTTAAATCACCATCAATTCAAGTGGGGATGGTGTAATGATGCCAAGTCTTGGTTAAATCACTGGGGTATAAAAGAAGAAGTTATTTTGTAGAATACTGATGATCTTTAAAAAAAATTACAAGATAAATTTAAGGAGAATCTATGGCACGATAAAAAATTATGGGATAAAAGAAAATTAAGATATTATAAGGAGGTGGTTAACCCTAACCTTGAAGATCAAAATTGTCTCTTTGCTTTGACTAGCATAAAGAAGAGAACCAATATTGCTAAAATAAGAACTAATTCTTAAGAGCTACATAGTTAAGTTGGGCGTTATGAAATCCCCAAAACACCATGGAAAGAAAGAAAATGGGCATTGGGAAATCCCCAAAACACCATGGCAAGAAATAATTTGTCACATTTGTGACAGCAAGAGGGTTGAATATGAAAAACGATTTATCCTAGAAAACCCTGAGTATACACAAATTAGATCCAAATTTAAAAATATTTGTCACAATACCAAACTTCCTAACCTTCTAAGTCATCAAAACTTTAGTGATATTGGAATGCTTCTCTTAATGATTTTCAAGCATCAAAATAACATTTTAAAGAAATCCAAGTAATCGCTTTCTTTTATTAAGGTCTGGTAGACCAATTTTGGTCTTAGTGGATGTTCATAATCATCATCATCATAATAATATAATTTTAAGGTCACATCAAACACCAAATTGTTGTATGATACCCCCTTGTTCGTGGGACAAGGGAACCCCTACGCACAATTGTTTGACTGTTAAAGTCTAAAGAGGTATGTATACCATACCCCCCTCTCGATTTGAACTTGTGACCTCTTAGGAGGAAAATCATTCTCTTAACCATGTTCTTAAACATATTGATATAACATTAATATTGTACGACACACACACACACACACACACACACAATATTTTCAATTTAATTATAATTAAATACATAATATAATGTACATACATTTTGATGATGATGACATTTAACGTTCATTAAAACCAAATTTTGTTCATCCTATTTTTAAAAAGGTAAGGAATTACTTGGTTTACTTTGAAATTTTATTTTTTGATTCAATGTGAGTGTATGCACATCATCAACCCTTTTAGTGTAACAAAGATGAAAATTTCTTTTGACAGAAAGATAATTTTGATATTTTAGATTATGTTTGATTGACTCCTTATACTTTCTTAATTTTCATTTATCTTAATTGTAAGGCCTGTGGTGCCAAGCCTGAGTGCGCACACTTCCACCACAAACTGAAACAAAGTAAATTAGGCAAGTAGGACACTCGATGCAAATGAGGAGAAAAAACTCTTCGTATAGGTGAGAGCTGGTGTTCCTTGGGTATAAGACAAGCTAAGGGGTGACTCCACCCAATTTTCTTTGTGACACAATTCAAACGACAAATAGTTTGATGAAGGTTGAAGGCATGACTTGGGTGCTCCACCAACAAAGGAAAATCAGCTAAGGCATTGGGGGTGCACTTAGGAGAGTTGGGTTGCCTCACCTAAATAGAGCGTGCACCCAAGACGACGAATTGGTTAGATGGTATGTCGACCCAAGAGACATGTCAGTTGATGGGTGTGTTGGCTAGATGGGTGCACTTGGTATACGAAGGAGCCTAATGGTCAATTCGGTGTGACAATTCACGAAGGGGCGTGACACACTGAAGAGACATGAATTTTCACACAAGTGACCCTTGGAGTTCATATAAGAGGAAGGGCACACAACCAAAGAAGGTAGCTTTCCAGAACTTGAAGGAGAGAAACATATCTATGTGATTATGAGGGAGATGAGGAGGGCAATATCCCTGGAGGAGACAAGTCCCTCCACTTGGGAGGACTTATGCTGCCTTGAGGTGCATTCACAAACAAATATGGCCTAGTTTCTCTTGGGAATATTTTGGTTAAGTCATGAAACATAGGTTTATTGGAGGCATGTGTGATGAAGAACTAAAATCGATGAAGTCTGCAAAAATGATGAGACAAAGTATTTGGAAATGAAGAGACAATAAGTCTGCAGTTGGGGGAAAATATGAGGTGCACCGCATGTGGATGTGGGGACAACTGTGATGGATCGTCCTGGTGATGGTCTATGTATGAGTGTCTTGGTGAGGTGAGGTGAGGTGAGTCGTTTGACTCTACCTTGTTGTAAACCGAGCTGGTAGTGCTCATGTTGTATCTATTTCACAATGATGAATAATTAGTTAGGTGTTAGGCATGGTTCATGTCGCCCACACTATATTTGTGTTTGTATTTTTTTTGTTCCACATTTCTCTTGGTTTCTCCTAGATGTATGATTAAATATGACTAAGTTTTAAGCAGTTAAAAAATTTCTAAGTATGCAAGAGTTTCACTAGAGTAGGAGTGTAACTCACTAGTATCCCATAATAGAGTATGGGTATGATCTAGGTGAAGAGGCATAGTTGGGATGAAGTGACCTTGGTAGATCCAAAAAGGATCTAGAGAAGACTAAGGTAACTTAGAATTCATAGAAGCAACTCAGGAAGCTCAGAATGGTCTCAACAGATAGAGAAAGGGAAAAACTTCAAAGTCCTCAAAACTCAGTGAAATTGGCATCATCATGAAAGTGCGTCACAAGATTTCCAACGATGTAAATGACTCATCAAACAGAGTTACGGATCAAAAGATATTCACGGTCAAAGTTTTGGTCAACTTAGCCCAGTTGGCAGGGATGAGTCAGCATCTATATCGCTGACGTTAGCATCAGTATGAATTATTTCAACGTCCGTACACTGTACATGGCACACACAGAGGATGACAGATCTCATGTTGATGTCAGCATGACTTCATTATGGTGACATGGAAACACCAGAGGCTATCACATGTCACTCATTTTCAACATTTTCAGGTCAACATGTGGACCAATGAGGAAGTGCCACGTCGGATTCCGTATAACCATGTGACAGGCCGTACGTGATGTGGCAGAGATGTGACATCCATACCATATGTGGCAAGATCGCGTGGAAGGTAGGCGACATGGTAGGGTAACTGTATAGGTGAATGATGTGGGATAATGTTTGGCTGCCACATGGTAGTGGGAAAATGACCAATGAGGGCCTGCAACCAAAATTTCAAAAATAAAAAAGGTGGCCCAAAAAATCTAGTGGAGGTCCTGCCAAATCTAGTGGCCAACCTTCATTTTAATCTAACTCTGACAAATCTAAATGTGACTCCAAAATTGGTGGTGGTTAACACTATATGTGTGTATGTGTGTGTGTGTGTGTGTGTGTGTGTGTGTTGTAAGAAAGTGCCAAAAAGGGGAGGCCCCATGACCTCCCCCAATCATTATGGTTTTAATATAACTCTGCTAACCAACTAGCCTAATGACTATTTTGGTACATTTTCCCTGCATTTTTACTTAAGAATCCAAGTCTGCAGAGTTCGGGGTCATACCAAGGCACGACCGTACGTAAAGGGTATGATTTTCGATAAATTTTCCCATGAATTAATTGCAGGTGCATGCATATAAACCGAGGCGAAATTCCTCAAGGGTCTAGAAGGGCCAAACTTAGATCAAGGCGTGGAGACAATTTTTTTTGGGTAATTCGATGCCACAGATTGAGTGGTGTTATTTGTATTTTGATCTGAGAAAAGCTTCTACAACTTAAATCCATAATTAGGTATATTTATCTATTTGCCAAATTATTTTTCTAAGTTAATAAAAAGGCCTACCCATTTGAGATCAGGATCCAGAGACGTAGTCCACAAGGGACGAACTCCATTATCAATTTTTTGTGTTCAAATTCCATGCTTATGTCTCTTCATTATTGAGATTTTCCTTCTTTGTGGTGCACTTTAATTTATGTTCATTTAATACAATTATTTATAAGTCACATCGATGAAAAGGTCCCGGATCATGTTGGTATCAGAGCAGTCATATTTGACATGAATGGTTGAGTGTGAATGCTTACTAGGGCCAAGAATAAATAGAGTGAAGGAACTCTTAATAATTTCAATCACGAAGTTGTTCGTGCATCCTGAAGGAAGAAAATGGTTGGAGAGGACAAGTGTGATGAACAGGAGAAAAAATTCCATATGGTCTTTTATCGCATGTTAGAAATGGTCAAGCAAATGTATGGAGACTACAAGAAGAGGATGAAGAAGAAAGGGAAGACAAAGGAAGCACATGCAGATGATAATGCTTCAGTGAATCAAGGGGCTAGAGGAGACCCTGTTGAGCCTCCATCTTCACCATCAAGTTCTAGCTCTTCTTCCTCTGAGCATTCTCATCATTCTCATAATTCTAGCCATAAAATTTCTTTTAAGAAACCATTATTAAAACTTGATGTAAAATTTGATTTACCTATTTTTAATGGATATGTTGATTATGAAAAGATAGATAATTGGATCCGACAGATTGAAGCCTATTTTCGTGTTCAACAGATTGATGAAGAGGAAGTTAAAGTGCAATTGGCTTCTCTTCAGTTGGAAGGAACCACTCTCGTATGGTGGGAGAGAAAACTTCATGACATAAGTAAGTGTGGTAATCTTCTTTCCTCATGATCGAAATTTAAATTAGTGATAAGGAAGAAATTGTATCCATTGGGTTATTTACATAAAGCAATGATGGAATGGAAAACTTTAAGAAAAAGTAAATTTGAAACTGTACAAAGTTTCATGGAAGAATTTAGGAAGAAATCTCTTGCATTAAACATTCCTTTGGATTCTTATGAAACTTTAATGAATAATATTGGCACACTTCATAGTTATATTCGTCATACTTTACTATTGTTTAACCCCACCAGTCTTGATGAAGTTTGTGTGCAAGGGAACTCACCTTGAGAATAGGGGAAAGCATGTTCAAGAAGATCTCACAAAGAAACCTTCCAATCTCCCACATAAGTAGTTTAAGAAGCTTAAAATGAAGGACAAAAAGACCACCACTGTAAAGAGAGAATAAGGAAAGCCATCTTTCACTCATTTCAAGAATAATGGTCACGATGATGAACACTATTGGAAACTACATCCAGAGAAGAGACTGAAACAATTCGGTGGAAAGAGGAAGACAAAGAGCATTGCTACAGTGCAACAAGATCTTGCTTCTGATTAAGGAGACGAAGGAAATATCATAGCGGTTGGAGTACAAGGTAAAGATTCCCTTCACGCTAGTTCAAATTCCAATAATGAATGTCATGATGATGAAAGAAAGAGGAATGAATTATTTCATATAAGAGTTGTATCTAAACACATTAATATAGATACATTATTTGATTTGGGTTCCCAAGTAAACTTGATATTAGAAGCACTTGTCAAAAAGATGGGTCTTGAAACTAAACCACATCCAAAACCTTATTCTCTTGGTTGGGTATGTGATAAAGAAAAACTTAATGTCACCAAACAATGTAGGGTCGGATTTTCTATTGCTTCAAAGTTGATTGATGAAGTGGATTTGGATGTTGTATCACTTGATATATGTGGCATAGTGTTGGGGAGTCCTTATCTTTATGATAGAAAATAAGTCTTCTTTCATCATGAGAAAAAATATCACCTTAATAAAGGGGGACTAGAACATATTATTAGATCCCAAAACATGAGGGTAAACAAAACACTTGTTAGTGCAGTACAGATGAAGAGACTCATAAACACTAATAAGAAATATGTACTCATGGTTGTAAGGGAAAACAATTTCGGAACATCTGACACTTTTCAAGGATGTGATCCTTCTCATAAGAAAGAATTAATTGATATTGTTTATAAGTATGATGATATTTTCCAGGAATTGGATGTATTACCTCCTAAGAGGGAAATTTCAACATGAAATACATCTTCAACTTGATTCTCCTCTTCCTAATGTGGGCATGTACAAGATGTCAGTTGTAGAGATGACAGAGATAAAAAAGAAGGTACAAGGATTATTGGATCAAGGGGTCATCATGCCCATCTCATCTCCTTATGGTTCTTCATTCGTGATGGTGCCAAAGGAGGATGGCACATGGTGGATGTGTGTCGATTACCGGGCCTTAAATAAAATCATGGTCAAAAATAAATACTCTCTTCCTCGTATAGATGATTTACTTGATCAATTAAAGAATGTTGTTTATTTCACTAAGTTGGATTTGTGGAGTGGATACCATCAGATTAGGGTTGCAGAACAAGATGCATGGAAAACTGCCTTTAAAAACAAACATGGATTGTTTAAGTGGTTAGTTATTCCATTTGGGATTTGTAATGCTCCGACAACCTTCATGCGTGTGATGAATGATGTATTCAGGAAATTTCTAGATGATTTTTTTATTGTATATTTAGATGACATTCTTATATTTAGTGGGACTTGGGATGAACATGTAATGCATGTAAAGAAAGTATTGGATACTTTCAAAAGGGAAACATTGTATGTAAAATTGTCCAAATGTGAATTTGGTAAGACTGCACTTATATACTTTGGTCATATTGTAGGAGGACAATTAAAAATTGATCCTTCCGAGATTGATGTAATTGTAAATTGGCTTGAGCCCAAAAGTCTAACCAAAATACAGATCTTCTTAGGTGTAGTCCAGTACTGGAGGAGATTCATTAAAAACTTATCCTTTATAGAAGATCCTTTGCATGGCTTAACCGATGTGAAGCACACTTTTCAGTGGGGAGGAAAGCAACAAAAATATTTCAACACTTTGAAGGAAAAGATCAGTACCGCACTAGTCTTAGCACTGTCGAATCTTCAACAGAGTTTCGATATTGAGACAGATGCCAACGGGTATGCCATGGGTGCAGTATTGATGTAATATCATAAGCCTATATGTTACCTCTCTGAAACCTTTAACCAAGTTGTTGTTAACTATCCTACATATGATAAAGAGTTGTATGCATTAGTTCAAAGAGTAAATAAATGTAAGCACTACTTGTTAGGGAAGGAAACAATCATACATACATATCATCAACCCTTACAGTATCTCCAAGCACAAAGCAAGTTGCAACAACATCGACATTATAGATGGATGGGTTTTCTTCAACAATTTTATTTGGTAATCAAATACAAAAAGGGTACAAGTAACAAGGTAGTTGATATGCTTTCTAGAACTCCTATTGTTTCTTTTATTATTTTGAAGAATGCTTCTTTATCTTATAATATCTATGTGAAACAATATGCCATTGATGAAGATTTTAAAGAAGTATTTGAGAAGCTAACCCATGGTGCATAGGTAGAGAACTATTGTCTGCAGGGAAAACTACTCTACCATCTTGGAAAGCTATGTATTCTTACAAGTGAACGAGTCCATGTAATATGAGAAGCTCATAGTTCTCTTGATTTGGAAATTTTGGGGTAGGAAAAACTATGGCTCATCTGCAGAGGTTTTGTTAATGGCCTCAGATGAAAGCAATTGTAACTAAATATGTAAAGGGGTGTGTGATTTGTTCTACTTGTAAGCCCACTAATAGAAAATTGGGGCTATACTCACCACTTCATGTTCCATCTCATCCATGGGAAAGTATCTCCATGGATTTTGTAGGGCGTTTACAAATTTTGAAAAGGGGTCATGACTATTAGTATGTTTTGGATAGGTTCAACAAGATGTGTATATTAATACCATGAAAAAAGAAATTCACTGCTGAGAAAACTGCTAATCTCTTCTTTCAGTATGTTTGGGTTCACTTTTGGTTACCCACATCCATTATCTCGGATCGAGATACTCGATTCCTTGGGGATTTTTGGACAAGATTGTGGAGAATCATGGACACCAAGTTGAAGAGAAGCACTTATTTCCATCCACAGACCAACGGACAGACAGAGGTTGTTACCCAAATAGTGGTACTTTTGGTTTGAGGCTACTGCAACAAGAACCCTAAGTTATGGGATGAACAGATACCCTATGTACAACATGGTTACAATCGAGCCTTACATTCCTCTACTCAGTGTTCTCCTTTTGAGACATGTTTTGGGTGTTGTCCTAAGGTTCCTTTGGACTTGATGTATGGGAGAGATGTCAATTCAAATGAATAAAGAAATGAATACATTTCCCGCAAGTTCATTCAGAGGATCAAACAAGTAAATCAAGAAGTCAGGGAAAAGTTGGAGAAAACTCAAGCACAATATAGAGCTCGACATGAAAAAAACAGGGTTGATCATTAGTTCCATGTTGGAGACCAGGTATAGCTTCACATCAACAAGGAGATATTCAAGGGTGAAGGAAAGAAACTCAAGCCCATCCCTTATGGACCCTTCACTATTTTGGAGAAAAGTGGTACCAATGCTTTTCGTCTAGATCTTCCACCTTATATGCAGATCTACTCAGTTGTAAATGTGGAAAACTTGAAACTTTTTGAGCCTCCTTTGATCATGGATCAGGGTGAGGAAGTTTCAATACCTTCAGTTGATGAGTTTTCTCTTGAGTACTTGGATGATTTGGAGGAATATATCATCTTGGATAGAAGGAGGAAGACTTCACGCAGGGGTGAAGTCTCGTTTTCCCATTGGTTTTCCCGTTTTGGTTTCCAGGGAAAATGATAGGTTATGTGTGTGTTGTTGTATTTGAATTTTGTTGTCTATGGGTAGAATTTTCTGCACTATAATTCAATAAATGGTTAATGGAGTGTATTTTAATTTAATGGTTGTTTGTGTCTTTTTTAACAAATAGAACTTCATGCAAGTCATGGTTTATGATTGTTCTTCTTTTGATACAATGTTTGTGATACAAGAAGCTAGAAAAACAATTATTTAACCATCCTTGTATATTCATTATGAAGTGGGAAATTGATGACCCTCCTTCCCAAGTAGTTTGTATTTACTTCAGGGTTTTTAATTTTATTTTAGGAGTTGTTGAGGATTTTATCTCACTGCTAGAGTCGATTTTGTTCTTAGTTAGTGTCAAATTTGTTGGGGTGTTTTAATAATTTTCCCATATATAGAAAACTTACCTCAATATCGCGGGTTGTCTGGGTGATTATTAACCACCTATGAACCATATACACATTTCTAAAATTATGTCATCTACCAATTTCATCACGTACATTATTATCTTATTTTGAATGCCAAAATCTACTTCCAAACATTGTTTTTGTGTTGTGGGTTACCAAAATCACCCTTGGACATTTTATTTTCCACGGGTCACCAAAATCAAATTCCAAATGTTTTAAAAGATCATTGGTTATCAAATTCATTTTCTATACTTTCTCCTCAGTTACAGGTTGCCAAAATTTGACTTTCAAAGGGTTTCCCTCCACGCTGGGTCCTCAAATTCACCTTTGACTATTTTTTTTCAACCCTAGGTCAACCCATTCTGTGTCATTTTTCCTTTGTTCAAATTACACTTCTTCATTCGACCGACCATGATATCTAGTCTACTAAATCCACCCATGTTTCGATCAAGTTTTCATTTGGTTGGTTTTGCTCCCTTGGTCGACCAGACTTTGGTCTACTCGACTTCCGACCCAGCCTCTGACTCGACCTGCGTTTGTTTCATCTCATTTATCCATTTCAACTTTAGGGTATTCTGCTTCATTGTTATTTGGGATGAATCGACTTGTGGCTTGGCTAGTCGAGTATTTTTCATTTATATAAAGAGCGAATAAATTATAGTTGTTGTAAAGGTTTCTATGTTGGTGATACATATAGGATATAATCCTTTCATTTAAGGATCAAGTGGTATTGTATAAGAAGTTTGAATGCATTTAGTGACACATGTATTGTAAGTACCCACAACTGTTACAAAAGAAAGGGATAAGAGTTGTTACCAAGGATAGAGTGAAGTAGAGCACCAAGAATGGAAGGGGAAAATTATTGAGGAGAAGAGGAAGAAGATATCAGGTTTAATTTTGAGCATATTTTGGCCACATTGACATCAATGGTGTTGTAACTATTGGTATTAAATAGTAAGGAAACACCATCAATAGAGGCTTGTCATGAAGGCCCCAAGAAGGAAGAAAATATAAAATCCATATACATGGGAAGTGGATTCTATCAGGCTAAAAAAATGGCTACAATAGATGGAAGTATACTTCAGTGTACATGAAGTAACTGGAAAACAAAAGATTTCTTTTGATTGGTTGAAGCTTGTAGGCCATGCTTTGACATGGTGTGAGAGTGATGCAACAATTATAGCACTAGGAAATGATCCACTGCTGAATTATTGGGAGGTGAACTTTAAGGACATGATCAAATCTCAATATTATCCAATATGATAAGAGAAACAAAAAAAAATAGTATGGCATTACTTTAGGCAGAGATAAGGACAATTAATGTTGTTGTTCACTATAGAGTTCATGAAGAGAGAAATTTAGATGGGAGTTTCTCTCGAAAGTACATACTTTTTACTCAAGTATTTGGGGGCATTGTTACCCCATATTCTTAGACAAATTATGTTATTTAGAACAAATATAGTTTATTAGGACAATATGCAAGCATAATAACTTGAGGGAGACAAGCATAAGCAAGAAACAAGTACTCACAAGCAAGTAGAACCACAAGCACAATAGAGAAAGAAGAAAAACAATAATATCATGGTAGAAAAACGAATAAAAAACTTCCATCCAACAATGTAAAGGATGTGATCGAAAGGGACACACTAAAGAGAACTGTTGGAAATTGCACCCTGAGAATCACCCCAATTTTTTCCAAAAAAGGAAGAAGAAAACATTGATATCAATCGATTTTGAGGAATGGGTGGATAACACCTCATACCCAGAAGGGAATATAAAATACACTAATATTAAGAAAGAGTTCAAACTATTTGGTTGCATTCACAAGGAGGAGAAGGAAATGACTGAACTCTTCTGCATTAAAATACACATGAAGCAAAGAAAGGTGGATTATTTGTTTGATCATAATTCACAATACAAGTTGACCTTTTCACAACTAGTTGAGAAGATTGGGATAGAAACTCAATACCATCCACATCCATACCCATTGGGATGAGTAAGGAAATATGTGAAACTGAAAGTGAGAAATTAGTGAAAATTCAAGTTTTCCATCAATCAAAACTTTGCTAATGAAGTAGTTGCAAATGTGGTTCCTTTGGACGTATGTGGAGTCATCTTGGGAAGTCCATATTTGTACGTGAGGGATTCCATTTTCAGGAGATAAAACCATTATAGACTATTCAAGGATGGAAAATATTATTCCATAAATGCACACAGAGACAAAGATAATCTCTCTCTGATCAATTCTCATCAAGAAAGAAGAATCATGGATAGGACAAATAATTTTATATTTTTGTTCCTCAGAGAAGGAGATAAACAAGGAGAATGAAACGAGTTGGAGATGAAGTCATCCTTGGAAGGATGTAGTGACAAGTAGCGTCAACTACTAAAATGACTTATTGAAGCCTACAATGAATTGTTTCAATATCCTTAGGGACTACCACCTAAGAGAGGATGAACATGAGATTCAATTGTTGCTAGAGTCACCACTAACTAATATTGGAAAGTATAGGTAGTCCACCATCAAAGTATATTAAATAAATAATAAATTGTATTAGTGTATGGAGAAAGGATTCATTAGACCCAGTACATCACCATGTGGTTCTCCCATCATCATGGTGCCAAATAAATATGGAAGTTGGAGAACATGCATTGACTACCGTGCTTGAAACAATATCACAATAAATAATATATATCCTTTTCCAAGGATTGATGGATTGTTGGATCAAATATAGTCAGCCAAATTCAACACTAAGATGGATCTCAAATCAGGCTATGACCAAGTGAGGATCAAAGTAGAAGGCATATGGAAGAAAATGTTCAAAACAAGACAAGGTTTGTACAATTGGTTAGCAATGCCTTTTGGATTATGCAAAGAACCTACAACATTTATGAAACTAATTAATGACATGATACATCCCTTAGTTGACTCTCTTGTAATAGTATATATGGAAACCAATGTAAGTACCAAAAATACGTTAATTAATAAATTCAATAGCATAAATATCACCGAATCTTATGAAGTAATAACACAGAACTATAAGCAACAAACTAAATGAATTATAAATACAAGTAACAACACACTAAACCAAACACAATCATGCATAACAACGAACAAATGAAATGAATATACTTACAAATACAGTAGCAACGATCCCCGTTTAGATAAGGGGGCCCTTCCTCCTTAAACTAGCTGATGCAAATCAAATCAAAAATTCATAGACCCAATCCATGAGCACGCCAATACTTTATTCATAAAAAAATCAGAGAATACAAATCATTGAATCTACCTAATAATCCATGTTGTGACTAATGTCTTTATTTAAATACACAGAGAGATAAGGGACACATCATAAACGATTTTCCCCAACTAGGACTTCCTAAGCTATGACCAAATTACAAATTATTTTTATCACAACTATAGATTGTCTTCAACAGATCAATAAATGAAGATCAGGTGTCTAGGATCTCTTCAACTCTAATCAGCTGAGAATAGGGCTAATTTGGTTTTGTAAATGAGAAAAAGTTGACAACCAGCCACAAAAGTGAATCTAGGAAGATACCTGTTGGAAAAAACTTTGTATCTCTCAAACCGTGGCTTAATTTGGAAAACGGACTTTCGAAACTCAATTAGGTGAATCCTGCACAAAACCCATGTTCCATATTTTTTAGTTTTTCCTCTATTCTCTTAAAACTTCTAATGCCCCAATACCTCTTCTTATATGCCATGTGTTTGACTAGGAAAGTTTAACCATGAGATGGAGCTCACACATGCCACCTAAGTATGAACTGAATATCAGTAATCAATTTCATCAAGTATGGGAACAAAACCCATGTTGTGGATTTCCCACATGGAGGTGTGCTAGTATGCCAACCATGAGTGCTACAAATTGTAGAGTTGAAGCAAGTTGCAATGAAAAATGTCATTAGTAAAATCATTCATAATAATATTTAATCTATTAAAAATAAAGGAAAATTAACATTACTTAACCACTAAAGAATAAATAACTATAATATGGTGTTTTACGAGAAATTGTAGTAAATGGAGTGATACATGAGAAGTAAGAGGAAGCGAAAGGGATGAAATGGATGTCTGGAATTGATATTAATGGTGATAAATAAACAACCCAACACATACCCTGGGACACAATATTTGAGTTGATGAGAGAAACATACACTTCCAAAGTTGTTGAGAATTTTGGTGTGACAAAGACAATGGTGAGTTTGCAACGATATGTGTATTAGGAAAATATGTAGGAGAAGGTGGCATAGTTTGTTAGAGGTTGTGTTATTTGCATCACTATCAAGCCAAGCAACCAAAAACATGTCTTGTACATGCCATTTCTAGTGCCAAGTATACCTTGGGAGAGCATCTCCATGGATTTTGTTGGAAGTTTTCCTATGAATAGTAGAGGTCATGACTACTTGTTCATTATGGTAGACTGCTTCATAAAACTTTGTGTGATCATTACCATTAGGAAGACAATATTTGGATGAGAGGTAGGTTAACTATTCTTTAACCATGTTTGGGTACATTTCAGATTTCAAACTTCCACCATATTTGATTGAGACAACAAAGTATTTGATATATTTTAGATAGTACTTTGGGAGAGAATGGATACGAATTTGAAGTACTATGTTTCCTTCCAGACTTAGACTAATGGAGAAAATGAGGTAGTAAATAGGATGTTGGGGAATTTTTTGAGAGGCTACAATATTAAACATCCAAATACTTGGGACGAGGGGATACTATACAAAACTCTTACAAGAGAGCACTTCATTCTTCCACCAACAAGTATACTTTTGAGACTTGTTTTGGTTATTTATCTCCATTACAATTTAATGATGCTTGTGGATATTAGAAACAAGAAGTAGGAGTGCAAGGAGATGAAAATAAGGAAATCACATATGTCGACAAGATCAAGTATATACACCTAAGGGTTCAGGAGAAGATTGAGAAGAGATGATAGTAGTACAAAGCCAGGCATGACCAACACATGGAGAATAATTTTTTTTGTGTTGAAGACAAGGTATGGATCTATATTTGTAAGAAACGATTGCAAGGAGTAGCAAATAAAATCATGCCCCTTATATATGGAAAATTTGAGATCATTGAGCAGGTGAATGAGAAAATTTTTGGGATAAAACTTCCTTGTTATGCGTAGATCAGTTTGATGGTGAACCGTGAATATTTGAAGTTGTCATAACCCTCCAAGTTGGATGAGGAGGAATGACATCATATTCTTCCTACCTTTGAATACCTTGCACCTCATGTACTTAAGGACTTGAAGGACGAAAAATTTTTGCAACACAAGGAGTGGATGAATCATAGAGGAGAACAAGAAATGTGGGATATTGGTATTAAAGAAAAAACTACAAGGAAAGGGAAGTGGTATGAGAGGAACATGATTGCAATAAATATTCCACGTTTGGAATTCTCTACAAGTTCACTCTCTAGAATAAGCTAGAATTCAACAAGGTTTGCCATTTTTTCTATAACTCCTTTTTTGGGAGGTTCCGAGCAGTGAAACCTCGAGGAATTGTAGAGAAGACACTAAAGAAAATTGTGTACCATTTTAAAAAAAGTATTCATTACATGTTCATAGTTATGATTGTTCCAAGTTAGGGTTGTTGACTATTCTAAAATAAGTCATGTGAGGCTAAAGTAAAGTTTGATGAAAATACTACTCTCTTGTTGTTGAAGTTAAGGAAGCTTTGTAGGTTGTTTATCACATACACCAGGGATATTACAAAGTTATAGGTATGGTATAGGCTCTGATTATTACTACAGTATTAAAGGTATGGTTTTGGAACATGGTCTTGTGTAAGAATTTATGGTATTTGGTTTATGGAGAGAATGGTGTATTTCTAGAGGTATCTTTTTGGTTAAATTGGTGATATTATGCATATGGTTGAGAGTTGAATTGATTATTTATATTTGTGAGTAGATCATATTTGGATGATGAGATTGATGAGATAGGTTGAGGTGACAGGTTGTTGTGACAAGTTGTGTTGTGCATAGTTGATGCACTTGTCTTGGTATATACTGTTGGAACATTTTGACAGATTGATTTCTATCTACAAGATGGGTCGTGTACATGAGGATTGGATTCCTCTTCTTAGCTGGTGCTAAGAACTGCAAGATGGGTATTTCATTGATAGTTGGTGTTCTCTTTGAGTTAGTGCTCATTTCAGTTGGTGATGATAAACCCCAAGGGTTTTAGTCCCTAATAAAAAAGAAACTTATACATATATTTGGTGTTCATTGTGTTCTTTATTTTGATGGTTAATAGTTCTTTCTTGTTAATATATGTCATTGAGATATGTTTACATGCAAGCAACAAAGTGTGAATAGAATTAATGAGTAATGATGTTGTGAGTGGTGATGCCTAACTAAATTTTTGTAAGAAGTTGTAAAAAGAGCCTCATATTGATTCACCCCCCCCCCCTCTCAGTGTGTTCCTATGTCTAACAAAAACAATATATTTACATTCTGAGAAATGAAGGTAGTATCATATTTCTAAGAGACTTTAATTCTAGAACAACAATTAAACAAGCTATTAAATTATGCAATGATTCCAATCCTAATCCTCTATGGCTAGATGAGAACCTTTTTTTAGAGAGTAGATAGAAAGAAACTATCAATACTTGGTTGATAATTTATTCAATATTGATTTTATTAAGATCTACAATTGTTAAGATCTAATAAATTTCAATGGTCTAATGAAGTGGCTGAAATCCAACTGGACGACTTGTATTGATGGGCTTGGAAACAATGTCATAAATTATGTGATATTAGATATCCATGTTAGCACTCAGAAATTTCTTTGGGTTGTATGAAAGAAAACCCCAAGTTAATTGTTTCAACCAAATTTAGATTCTATTCTCACCTATACAATCAGAGAGGGCTCTCTCAGATGTATAACGACTGGTAATAACTCAAAGGATTCATCAATAAATGCACAAAGGTCAGATTCTACAATAGGACAGGTCTGTTTTTTTTTTTTTAAAGGGTTGGTATGACAAACAAGGAAAAGGTACAATTGGGAAATGGAGTCAAGGCCTGAATTTCAATGTTTTTACAATCAACAATTGGTTGGATTCTTTCTACAGATTCAAGGAAAAATAGGTGCTATGATAAGAAAATAAATGATATGATATGAGAGATGGAAAGGAGAATAAATCCCACTACACTACATGTATCAATCAGTGGATGAATATCCAGTGCGGCTTTAGAAGAAAGGACATGAAGATTAATTACTAAACAAAGGATCAAACGAAGATGAATTTTGTAAAAGTAACTATTAACACATAACAAGCATCATCAGTGTGAAAGGAACATCGAACATGGATGAATTCCTACCACTTAATATCAAATAATACTAGAAGAAAAACATAATCGTGGAAATGATATACAAGAAACACATACTGAACATAAACATCGTGATGAATCTCAAATCTCATAAAGAGGAAACTTATGTATTAACTTCAAAGGAATAAACAAGTCTTGATTTGCAGTACAATAGTCCTCTTTTCTCCAAAAGAGTCCCCCCTGTTTACATCAAAATGACCAAATTATATAGAAAACTAATGCCACATTTGGTTATTAGGGTCGAACTACTACCTCCTAGAATCATGGATCTAGTTTCTTTGAAAGACAACAATTACTTCAATAGATTTAATAAAAATAGAAAACCCAAATTTTCCAGATTATAATCGTAACCGAAATATTCTTTACAATCATTGATAATGATCAAAATTCAACCATATGGTTGTGATAAGTCATCATGTGCAATGTTGGACACTCTGTCACACTTGCACAACAAGTCTTCTATGAAACATTAACCTATAGCAAAATCACAATGGACTGAGCATCAAACTGTTCTTTAGAAAAACCAATCTTCGTTTTCTAAAAATCCTCTCCAGTCTCCTGGGATCTGCGACCAAATATGATGACAAAAACAAAATCTGAAATAATGGGCTGTAAAGATTCATTCTAATCTAACAAAATATGAAACGTTTTTAAAATTTGAGAGAGGTTTTTATTATTTGGTTTGTCCTTGACAAACACCTCTCGGGGATTTTCAAAATCCCTCTCCAGTTGGTAAGAAAGTGATCATTAATTTGACCACTAAACTAATCATTTGTGTAGTGTTCCCTGTAGCATGTGCAAAGGAAAATCCTCTGCACGACAAAATCCCTTGCACGACAAAACTCTCTGCACGACAAAATCCTATGCACAACAAAATCCCCTACGTGGAAAAATATTTTGTGCAACAACATCCTCTACATGACAAGATCCTCTACACGACAAACTCCCCTGCGTGGAAAAATTCTCTGCTTGACAAAATATCATGCGTGGAAAAAATACTTTGCATGAAAAATAATATGAGGAACACCATCCTCTGCACGACAATATCATATGCGTGGAAACATCCTCTCTGCAGTGAAATCCTCTATGCAACGTGCAACAAATTAGAGAAACAAAACTCTTTGCGCAACGAACTTGCACAAAGAGTATGCTTTTGAAGTTTGAAATGATACCAATGACATGGAGTGTGATGATTGTTTCTTCTCTAACCTCATGAAAGGTTATGATGAACCATAATACCTTTTGACATGATATTCACCCTAACCTATGACTCATCTAGGAATGCCTTGATCTTCCCAAGATCATGCCATGACTTTGAAAACTTTGGACAAACCTCTAACTCTAGGCATGAAAATCATGGTGCTAACAGCTGGCTCCAATGGGGAGCTGGCTCTAATGGCTGAAATAAATGATCTCCATGTTGATCTTATTCACACCTACCTACCCTAACTTCTTAAAAATACTTCCAATCAAGTAATTTTAGATTGCCAATAAAGCCAATCAAGTATCTTCTCACATAAATTGACTGCTTGATTGTGCTCGAACAGAATTGACCCTAGAACATGTGATGATAAGGGTATCTTATAATAATTTTGTTTCTCACAGTGGAGACATAAATGTGAATTTAAATTGAAGAATGCTTCCATATATTCATCTATATGGTCATAAAAATCATGTATGTTTCGTTGATTCCCAAAGAAATCTACAATCTGGTTATCATGCATGGATTGTTCATGTGTATCTTCTACTTGCACATGATTCTTTAGGCGTGGATTGTCAAACTCATTTCCAGACACAAAACATTTCTCAATGTTGACATCTAAAGGAAGTTGAAAAGGATCTTTAAAAGACAAGCTTTGATAGTGAAAGTCTTAGGACTGAATTTGACCCTCTAAGGCCTCAAGATCATTCTCATGTTTTTCAAAAAACTCTTCTAAGAATCTGACCTTATCTTTGGAATAACATTTACATGACTTCAAATACCTGGGTAAAAAATTTGAGAAATCCTCTTCGATTTGATCATCATCAAACATGTCAAAATATTCTTTAAAACCCTCAACAGAAACATGGTTTTCTACTAACTTTTTTTTTCCATCCATGTTTCCAAGAAGACAATCCAAAAATCTGTTATAGATCTAATAGACCTAACAGATAAACATTCAGCCCAAACTTTACACTTTCCTTGGAACGAATCATAAAACAATCTAAGGAAAACATCTTCATGTTTGACTCTATGAAGCTCAGTGAAGTCGCAAAAAATTGATATATGATTCAAATTTAAAGTCAGATCATCTCCACTAAATTTCAGATCATTTCTTAAAAAATATTCATCCTTGGGCAAAGGATTCAGGAAACCAAGAATCTGTGAAAATTCAAAACATGCATACCTTGAAACAATTGTAGCAACATATGAGTTCTTCATCAAATCTAGTGGAGTCACTAGTACCTTCTTCAAGATTTAAAACCTTTGGACAACAGAGTCACCATTGATACTCTAACATTTGGATACAACTGAGAATGGAGTCATCAGGTGGATGATTTACAACCTCTTCATGTCTGACTGTTCTCCACCATCAATAATCAGATCTGAAATTTGCCGTTTATCCCAGGGAAAATGCAACTTTCGGTCCCCAACAACGACACCAAGATGTTATCACTCGAGAATTTATTTGGGTTGTATCAAAGAAAACCATAAGGTAATTGTTTCAACCAACTTTAGATTGTATTATAACCTATACAATCAGAGAGGGCTCTCTCAGATGTCTAACAACTGGTAATAACTCAAAGGATTCATCAATAAATGCATAGAGGTTAGATTCTGCAATAGGACACATATGTTTTTTTTTTTTTAAAGAGTTGGTAGGACAAACAAGGAAAAGGTACCATTGGGTAATGGAGTCAAGGCCTGATTTTCAATGTTTTTATAGTCAACAGATGGTTGGTTTCTTTCCAGAGATTTGAGGCAAAATAGGCACTATGCTCAACAAATAAATGATATGAGATGAGAGATGGAAAGGAGAAGAAATCCCACTACACTACAGGCATCAATCAGTGGATGAATCTCTTGTACAACTTTATAAGAAAGGACATGAAGATTAATTACTAAACAAAGAATCAAACATGGATGAATTCCTACCAGTTAATCTCAGACAATGATAGCAAAAAAAAAATCGTGGAAATGATATACAAGAAACACATATTGAACATAAACACCATGATGAATCTCAAATCTTAGAAAGAGGAAACTTTTGCATTAACTTCAAAGGAATAAACAAGTCTTGATCTGCAGTACAATAGTTCTCTTTTCCCCAAAAGAGTCCCCCCTATTTACATCAAAATGACCAAATTATATAGAAAACTAATGCCACATTTGGTTGTTAGGGTTGAACTACTACCTCCATCTGGTTTCTTTGAAACAGAACAATAAATTCAACGGATTTACTAAAAATAGAAAACCTAACTTTGTTAGATCATATTCGTAACCAAAATATTCTTTACAATCATTGATCATGATCAAAATTCACCCATATGGTTGTGATAAGTCATCATGTGCACTGCTGGACACTCCGTCACCCTTGCACAACAAGTCTGCTACGCAACATTAACCTACAACAAAAGCACAATGGACTATGCAACAAACTGTTCTTGAGAAAAACCTATCTCCATTTTCTAAAAATCCTCTCCAGTCTCCTAGGATCCGTGCCCAAATATGATGACAAAAACAAAATCTGAAAAAATGGGTTGTAAAGATTCATTCGATCATCATGAACCCTTGCCACTTGTCATGACCTAGTGATACAACATGTCATCACCTAATGGTTTCCACTTTTATAGTTTAGAAGCTTCCACATGTCACATGATGAAGATTCCACGTGTCCCTTGACCAATTGACTTTTTACATGTTTGACCCAAACTTTAGATTGCGATAAATTTTGCATACAGACTCTATTTTTCAATCTGTTTGCGCCACCAGAAATATTGCGATGATAAATTCACGATCATGTTGTTTTATTGAACATTTGATAACTATATGGTCTGAAGAAATCACCTAGGATGTGGTACCAAAATTTTGACACATACATCCTTGGAATGGGATTTGTGAGAAGCATGGATGATCAATGTGTATATTCCAAGAAGGTTGGTAATCACTCCATTTATGTAGCGTTGTATGACGATGACATGTTGTTGATAGGAAATAACATGGATGTTATCAAGGAGGTGAATTCACATCCATCCAGGAAATATGGAACTTTTTTAAAATTTGAGAGAGGCTTTTATTGTCTGGTTTGTCCTTGACAAAAACCTCTCGGGGATTTTCAAAATTCCTCTCCAGCTGGTCATAAAGTGATCTTGAATTTGACTACTAAACTAGTCATTTCTGCAACATGCCCTATAGCTTGTGCATAGGAAAATCCTCTGCACGACAAAACCCTTTGCATGGAAAAATCCCTTGGGTAGAAAAACCCTCTCTATGGAAAAATCCCATGCACAACAAAACTCTCTGTGCGACAAAATCCCCTATGTGAAATCTCTCTATGCGGAAAAAAACTTTGCATGACAAAATCCCTTGCACACCAAAATCCTCTGCACAACAACATCCTCTTTGTGACAAGATCCTCTGCATGACAAAATCCATTGGGCGGAAAAACTCTCTACGTGACAAAATCCTCTGCGTGGAAAAATAATCTAAGCAACACCATCCTCTATGCTACAAGATCCTCTAGGCAAAAACATCCTCTATGTGGTGAAATCCTCTGTGCAGCGTGCAACAAATGAAAGAAGCAAAATCCTTTGCGCAATGAACTTACACAATGAGTATGCTTTTGAAGTTTGCAACGATACCAATGACATGGAGTGTCATGATTGTTCCTTCTCTAACCTCAGGAAAGGTGATGATGAACCATAATACCATTTGACATGATATTCACCCTAACCTATGATTCATCTAGGAATGCCTTGATTTTCCCAAGATCATGTCATGACTTTGAAAAGTTTGGACAAACCTCTAACTCTAGCTATGAAAATCATGGTGCTAACAATCCCCATATACAACCAAATAGTAAATTTTGATTTCTTAGATAAATACAAGCCTAACTATGATCAAAAAACTTGCACCCTAACTCTAAGCTTTGTCATTCAAAAAATCTCCATAGAAGAGAATTATGATAGCCAAAAGCACTTAATCTTCAAAAAAATAATGAATACCTTTTTTAAAAGTATTTAAACAACAAATTAAATCTCTTATCAAATAAGGACAATATTCAAGACCTCTATAATAAATTCACAACAACCATCCATACTTCCATTATCAAGTTATCTATCGTGGTTTCATGTAAAAAATAGAATAGAATGGTTAACCCTCAGTATGATAAAGAGTGTAAGATTGCTATAAAATCCATTAGACATGCTTCTAATGTGTCCTTAAAATATGACAAGACAAATAGTTACAAAGACCTTCTTAAAAGAAAAAAGAGGTACTATATAAATAGAAAGCAAGAGGATATTCAACACCTCTTTAAGATACATCCTAAGAATTTTTACGAGAAACTTTAACTCATAAAACAATAGAAAAAAAGCATGATTGCCTTACGGGACTAGAATTTATACCTTGAAAATATTTATGAAACCTCAGATGTCATGGACAACATTCAAACCCTTTCTATAGAGGAACACGTTTTTTCTTTAGAAGACATTAAGTTTGGCGTTAATTGGATCAGAAAAGGGGAAAATAAGTACATTGAAAGCTACCACATAGAATTATTCAAAATAATAGTTCCTATCATCATCCCCACATCCACAAGATCTTCAATTTAGCATTCAAGTGGAGTTTTCCTAAATCTTCGACTCAAATCCACATTGTTCATATTTTTTAAAAATTGACAAAAAAAATCTCTCTAATTATAGGACCATTACTATTAACAGTATGTTCCCAAGTTATATGGAATTATTCTAGAAAATAAGATCACCATATGGCTAGAAAGCCATGGAAAAAGAGAAAAGGATGGGAAGATTTTGGAGCTATCATTCAACTATGGACCACCTTGTTATGATTAGGATCATTATGGAGGAGTGTTTCAATAATAAAACCAATCTCCTGTGTTTCTATATTGACTTTAGAAAAGAAGTTGATACAATTCCCAAAACTAACCTTTCGAATAGATTAGAATAGATAAAAGTTATTTTTATGTTGAGAGTTGTTGCATAAGGTTGTATGAGAATGTTATCACACATTTTAGGAGAACTAAGGGTTGGTCATAAGAAATTAATTTTCATATAGGAGTTAAGAAAAGGTATCATCTATCCCCTACCCTTTTTGGAATATACATTGATATGTTAGAGGGTTGTTTGGAAGAAGACATTTGTGTTGGAATGAATCTGGCTAGCTTATTCATCGTCCTTCTTCTTTACAATAATGATATTGTTCTTATGGCAAGGAGACCCTATGATCTCAACAAACAACTAAAAATTCTAAATGTTTTGTGCTCTAGTATGGCTATGACTATTAACATTGACAAAACAAATCTTATGATAATCAAATATGAAAATATCACTTACGTTAATTTTGTATATGACAACAATAGCATGGGAGAAGTGATTTTATACACATATCTCAAAATAAATTTCCATCACAAGCTTAACTAGAACTATAGTAGTGAGGAAAGGATAAAAGGAGGGAGGGAATCTCATTGTGGTCTTGAAATTAGTTGCAAATTAGAAAACATTTGTCCTATGTATAAGAAGAAACCCCTCTTTGAGACTCTTGTCCTCTTGTTATCTTATAGGGTTGTGAATTTTCCAGTTGCAACATCTCTAGAGAATCGTAAATAAAGATAGAGGAAGTACAAAATCATTGTATAACTTATAATATTAAAATTAAAGGCAATACGCCCTATCTTATCCTACTCACAGAACTCAGTCTTTCCTGCACTAAACAACAAAGCAATAGATAGGTACCTAATGTACAAGAACAAGATAAATAACAAGGAAGACGAGAGGATTCCTAAGATTTCTTCGAACGACTCAAGTGTGGTTGGCTTAAAGATGCCAAGACCTCACTAGATCATTGGGGAACCTAGGAAGAGGTCACTCTAGAGAGTAATGATAATATTAAAAATATTATTATATCTGAATTTGAGGAATTGTTGTGTGATAAAGAATTAGATAATAAGAGAAAATTAAGATAGTAAAAGGAGGTGATCAACCCTAATTTATAATATCAAAAGTATCTCTTTATTTTAACTATTATAAAGACGGAAATTAACATTGCTAAAATAACTAAAAACTCTAACAAGTTCCATTGTGAGTGAAATATGGCATTGCACAGTTCCTAAAACATTGTTGGTTGAAAAAGTTTGTCATCTTTGTGACACTAAGAGGGTTGAAGATGAAAACAACTTTCTCTAAAAATGTCCTATGTACACCAATTTCAAAATATTTGTTACAATACTGACCTTCCTAATCTTTTAACTAATCAAAATTATGGTGATTTAAAAATTCTTCTCTTAATGTTATTCGGAAAATATAAAAAATAAAAACGAACGAAATAACTCTATAACTTTCTCAAATTCCTATAAATTCAAATTAATCTAAAAGAAAATTAATAAACTTTCATAATTATATTGAATTAATTAATAATTTTTTAAAATAATAAATAACATTTATACAATTATGCAATGGAAAATACGTTGCTAAACATATCCCACCAAATTACACTTTACTTTGAATTGGAATGTAGATCACCAAGACATGTCTTAAGCTATGAGAACTTAGTCCACTTAATTACATAAATGCTTACTCTATCATAAATTTGTAGCCGTGAGACATTCTCCATTGAGATAAGACATCACTTAGTCCACTTATCCTTAATTTATTAAAGAATTACAATTATTAAAATAATTTATTACATTTAATTTTTATCCCGTTAAGAATAGGTGATGACATTGTGTATATAAATATAATAATTATATTTAAAAAAGAGATAATTTTAAAATTCTTAAAGCGTATTATATATAATATTGATTTAGTTGCACCCAGATGGGGTAAAGAAAGGGGGTCAGGGCCTCACACATGGTGAGCTTGTTCACCACCTAGCACAGAACCGCGAACCCTCGGGTAGAGATCCGCTCACAGGATCGTTCAAACCTCCTTGAGCCGAAGTGGCTCTTTCGGATCTCTATCGAAACCTTCAACGAATAGATCCACAGGTCCTTCTGAAACCCCCTTATGCGAACAGGCACAAGGTATGAGCTTCACCTCCCCACAACCACAATTGGTCTTGGCACAAGTGTCTTTCACACCCGCAATCTCGCGAATTGTAGCATTGAGCTCTCGTGCTCTTTTTCTACGAAATCTTGAAATGAAATAGTCAGCGATAGTATGACTTCCCTTTCACACTTCTCGCAACTCGCAACCTTGGGAGCTAGAGTGTAGAGCCTTCATGCTCCTCCTTTGTGAAATCCCGAGATGTGATAGGACAACTATGGGTTGACCCCTCGATGGGCGAGTACACGCCACCTGTCACCTTTGCGGTCCCCACCTGACCGATGTACCACGCATTCACACGAGCTCTAGGTTGTCGCCACTTCGTAACTCCTGCGGTTGAAACTGACTCCTCTCAAACCCTGAGCTCCCGATACGTGATAGATCCACGGGGTCCTGATCCAACTGTTCAGACCTCCTCGCTACTCGGCGATTCACGCAACTGAAGAATTTAGTCCTCCCTCCGAACTTACGAATCCCGAGTTCAAGAATTGATCCAACGCTCAACCTCACCACAATCATTGGTCCTCATTGATTCTTGAACCCAAAAGGGTGAGTTCGTCCAACCCTTGTCCAACCTGCAAATTCTATGGATCCTACGGCCCTCGCGAATTCACGAGTTCTCCATAGAGAACTCCAACCTTCGATTCTTCCCGCAAGAATCTCTATGGAATGAGCCTATGTTCTTTCACCGGGACTTAACCTTCTACATAAATATTCCACTTCCTATCTCCCTTTGAAGTATGTCGATCTTCATACTCCTTTGAAGTGTTCAAAAGTGTTATCCCTCCTAAGATTTCACTTGTAAACTCGAGTCTCAAAAAACGACTCCTGCACACACTCCTTGCGGAAATCTTTTAAATACTCCTGGGTATTTGATCTTTCGACCCTGTGCACTCTCTGCAACAACAGTCCTTCAACTCTCCTCTTGGTTGATAAGTTCTAAGCTTTCAACCAGCCCATGCACACCTTGCACGACTACTGTGATTCACTTGCACTTCTACTGGAATGAGAACAACGGTATCCCTCCTGAGCTTTCAGATATAAACTCTGAACCTTTGTCAATGCACTCCTTGCGGATGTTTCACTACACTCCTTGCAGGAACTCTCACTCAGGAAGAGAAACAATTGAAACTCATTCTCTTTCTCTCTCATACTTCAACATTTAACATGAAATCCTACCTACACACACAATATTAAATCGAATACATAACAGAGAGAATACAACCACCATGAACATACCATTCACCATGTATAAAAAAAAAACATCATAACACCATGAAATCTGATTCAAAGCTTCATATATTAATTCAAAGCTCCTGTACATGGGTTCTTCTCTACAACTCTCTTCTTTTGTTGTATGCTCATGTTACAATGATATCTCTAACTAATGATACAAAGGCGAGGGTGTCTATATCCATTTTCCCTCCTGCTTCCTAAACTATCTAATCTATCATTCAAATCTACCTACTTTCATTAAGTATGCATAAATGTTTCCATCTTCTACAGATGAGAGCGAATCTCTCATGATCCGTTTACAATATACAAGTACGCTTCCCTTTACCCATTACATTAATTCTTCAAAAAAATTTCAAAAACATGTGTTTGTGGTCTTCCAGCTATCTTCCGCCTCTTACGTTGGTTGCTTGGCTGGCTGTTTACGATGCTCCTGCATCATACTCTCTCGCTTGAAAATTTTCATGAACTCCTGTTCATGAGCTCTTGCATGCTTTGTCCATGCTTATGAATTTATGCTTCATCTTCCCAACTAGCATCTTCAATTGGATGTCTCTTCCATTTGACCAAGTATTCAAAATACTATTTTCTCCTGGTCTTCCTGTTGACTCTCTTGTCAATTATACTCTCCATATGTGGCTTTTCAGCTACAGGCATTTGTTTTTTCCATTGAACCTCTATCTGTTCATCCTCTGCTCTTTCTTCTTCAACTTTGTAAGGGTACAACTTCTTTCTTCCAATCCGTCTGAGGATGATACGCTGAGTTAAAAGACAAACTTGTCCCCAAATTATTCCATAAAGTCCTCCAGAAATGTCCCACAAACTTGGTATCTCGATCAGAAATAATGCTCCTTGGCAAGCCGTGAAGTTTGACGACTTCTTTGAAAAACAGGTTCACAATATGAGTTGCATCACTAGTTTTCTAGCATGGTATAAAATGTGCCATCTTGGAAAATCTATCTACTACCACAAAGATTGAATCACAACCTCTTTGCATTCTTGGCAGTCCCAATACAAAATCCATGCTCACTGCATCCCACGACCTCTCAGGTGTGGGTAATGGCTGGTATAACCCTGTGTTCTACCTCTTTCCTTTTGTGTGCTGACAAATCCTTCATCTGTCCACAAATCTCTTGACATCTGTCCTCATTATTGGCCAAAAATATGCACCATTCAACTTTGACAATGTTTTATCATGACTGAAGTGTTCAAACAATCCTCCATTGTGTTTTTCTTTCAGCAGATTCTCCCTCATGGAGCATTTTGGAATACATAGTTGATTGCCCTTGAATAACAATCCGTCTTGGATCATATATTCGACCCATTGGCTTGTGTCCCTGAGAACTGGATTCTTAGATGCTTCATATGCTTCCTTAAAATCTGGATCATCCCTATACAATTCTCTGAGGTTATCAAAACCCAAAGTTTTGACTCTGAATTTCCGCATAAGCAAACATTTCCTGCTCAAAGCATCATCAACTTTGTTAGCAGTTCCAGAAATATGCTTAATCACAAAAGTAAAATTCTTCATGAATTCAACCCATTTATCATGCCTTTGGTTCAACTTCTCCTGTTGAGTCATGAATTCCAAAGCGTGATTATCGTTGTACAAAACAAACTCCTTGGGAACCAAATAGTGTCTCCATTTCTTCAGCGCTTGTATGACCGCATAAAATTCCTTTTCATATGTTGAGTATTTAATCTTTGCTTCATTTAATTTCTCGCTGAAGTATGCAATTGGTCTATTTTCTTGGCTCAAGACCGCTCCAATTGCAAATCCACTAGCGTCACACTTGACTTGGAATGTCTTGCTAAAATCTGACAAAACCAAAATTGACTGCTCCGTGATCTTCTTCTTCAGTAGATTGAAGCTCTTCTCTACTTCCTCTGTCCAATGAAAAGCTTTGTGTCTTTTCTTCACCGTGTCCATCATCGGTGCGCTAATTCCACTGAAATTTTTGATGAATTTCCTATAGAAACTAGCTAAACCATGGAATCTTCGAACTTCAAATACACCTTTCGGTGATGGCCAATTCTTAATTGCATTTACCTTTTCCGGATCCATTTTCAAATCATTTGTAGAGATTAAAAAACCCAATTAAATGAGTTTTGTTCTCATAAATGATGATTTCTTCATGTTTATCAACAACTTCTCTTGCTGTAATCTCCCCACCACTGTAGCTAAATGCTTCAAGTGTTCTTCTTTTGTTTTGTTGAAAATCAATATATCATCAAGATATATGATAACGAAATTCCCAATGAAATCCTTCAGGACTTCATTCATCAATCTCATGAAAGTACTAGGTGCATTTGTTAAGCCAAATGGCATAACAATCCATTCATATAGCCCCTCATTCATCTTGAATATTGTCTTCCATTCATCACCTTCTCTCATATGAATCTAATGATATCCGCTTTTCAAATCAACCTTTGAAAAGAATCTTGCTCCACTCAAGCAATCCATCAAGTCATCCATCCTTGGCAATGGAAATATGTATCTGATGGTAATATTATTGATTTCCCTTTAGTTTGTACACATTCTCCAGCCTCCATCTTTCTTCGGGCTAAGCACTGTTGGAACAGTGCATGGACTCAAGCTTTCTCTAATCAATCCTTTGTCCATTAAATCCTGGACTTTCTTCTTAACTTCATCATTCTCTTGCGGCGTCAACCTGTACACTGCTTTGTTTGGTAAACTGGCTCCAAGTATAAGATCAATGTGATGGCTTATACTTATGATCAGTGGCAACGAACAAGGTAGTTCGTCCACTACTATATCAGCGAACTCTTCCAACAACTTCTGGATTTCTTCTGGTAAATCATCCACTCTTGTACTGGTCAAAACAATTCTAGGTTTTTTGACCACAATAAATTGTGTGTCTTCCTTCTTCTTAACCTCTTTAAGAAGTTCCTTCCCACTCATGAGAAGTACAATGTTGCTTACCTTTGGTTTCACTTCTTTATCCTTAATCAGAAACAACATGTGAGTCCTACCATTCTTCTCCAGGGTGTATGTGTTCTTTCTCCCATCATGAATCACATTCCTGTCATATTGCCATGGTCTACCCAACAATAGATGACAAAAATCCATGGGAATGACATCACATAATATTTCATCCTGATATCCTCCTATTTTAAATTCAACTAAACATTGTTTAGTGACATTTACCTGATGTCCTTTTTGTAGCCACAAAACTTTGTATGGGCTTGAATGTACGATAGTCTCCAGCTCCATCTTTTCTACCATCTCTGTAGAAACAGTATTGTTTTTGCTACCACTGTCCACGATGACTTTGCATACCCTGTCTTTTGTTTTGCATACAGTCTGAAACAGACTGTTCCTTTGGGCTGGGTTCTCTACCTCCTTCTCTGGCGTTAAGAGAAATTTCCTCATCATCAAGGATCTGCTGCCCTCAACATCTTCTGCCTCAACATTCCTTCCTTGTGCTTCGACAATTTGAGTTTCACCTCCTTCTTTGTTTCTGTCTGGACACTCATAAGATTTATGTCTGTTTTTCCCACAGACAAAGCATTTCACTTCACCTCCTCGACCTCTTCCTCTTCCTCTAGCTTGAGGAAAAGTATTTCTATCAACATATTGCCCTCTCTGTGAGCTTCCTCCTCTCTCTATCAACATACTGAAATCTCAAAATGCAATAGTCAGCGATAGTATGACTTCCCTTTCACACTTCTTGCAACTCGCAACCTCGGGAGTTGGAGTGTAGAGCCTTCATGCTCCTCCTTTGCAAAATATTGAGATGTGATAGGACAACTATGGGTTTACCCCTCGATGCGCGAGTACATGTCACCTGTCACCTTTGCGGTCCCCACCTGACCGATGTACCACTCATTCACACGAGCTCTCAGTTGTCGCCACTTCGCAATTCCTGCGGTTGAAACCGACTCCTCTCAAACCCCGAGCTCATGATACGCGATAGCTCCACGGGTTCTTGATCCAACGGTTCAGACCTCCTCGCTACTCGGCAATTAGTGTAACCGAAGAATTTGGTCTGCACTCCAAACTTACGAATCCTGAGTTCGAGAACTGATCCAACGCTCAACCTGACCACAATCAATGGTCCTCGTTGATTCTTGAACCCAAAAGGGTGAGTTCATCCAACCCTTTTCCATCCTGCAACTTCTCTAGATCCTACGGCCCTTGTGAATTCGCGAGTTCTCCACGGAGAATTCTGACCTTTGATTCTTCCCTCAAGAATCTCTATGGAACGAGCCTATGTTATTTCACCGAGACGTAACCTTCTACGTGAAGATTCCGCTTCCTATCCCCCTTTGAAGTATGTTGATATTTGTCCTCCTTTGAAGTGTTCAAAAGTGTTATCCATCCTGAGATTTCACTTGTAAACTTGAGTCTCAAAAAAAGAATCCTGCATGCACTCCTTGCGGCAATATTTCAAATACTCCTGGGTATTTGATCTTTCGACCCCATGCACTCTCTACAATAGCAGTTCTTCAACTCTCCTCTTGCTTGATAAGTTCTAAGATTTCAACCAGCCTGCGCACACCTTGCACGGCTTTTGTGCTTCACTTGCACTTCTGTTGGAATGAGAACAACGGTATCCCTCCTAAGATTTTAGAGATAAACTCTGAACCTTTGTCAACGCACTCCTTCTGGATGTTTCACTGCACTCCTTGCAGGAACTCTCACTCAGGAAGAGAAACAATTGAAACTCATTCTCTTTCTCTCTCAGACTTCAACATTCAACATGAAATCATACCTACACACACAGTGTTAAAGAAAATACATAACAGAGAGTATAAAACCACCATGAACATACCATTCACCATGTATAAACAGAAAACATCATAACACCATGAAATTTGATTCAAAGCTTCATATATTAATTCAAAGCTCCTATACATGGGTTCTTCTCTACAACTCTCTTCTTTTGTTCTATGCTCATGTTACAATGATATCTCTAACTAATGATACAAAGGCGAGGGTGTCTATATCCATTTTCCCTCCTGCTTCCTAAACTGTCTAATTTATCATTCAAATATACCTACTTTCATTAACTATGGATAAATGTCTCCACCTTCTACGGATGAGAGTGAATCGCTCATGATCCGTTTACAATATGCAAGTACACTTCTCTTTACCCATTACATTAATGCTTCAATAAATTTTCAAAAACATGCACTGGTGGTCTTCCAATTGTCTTCTGCCTCTTATGTTGGTTGTTTGGCTGGTTGTTTACGATGCTCTTGCATCACCACCTCACCCAACCTAGATATGATGTGATGTGATGTTAAATAATGACAAGGGTAAATGTGGTGCATGGAGAAATGGTTGAAGGTTGTACATCATTTTCTTCCCTCATGCACTTAGGAGGGACGAGCTTTGGATCAGGGCATATGGGAGGTATGAGAATGATGGATTAGGAGGGAAGGGCTTCGAACCAGGGCATATGGGAGGTATGAGAATGATGGAAGGATTATGCTACAGAGTAATGGTAATCATTTTCAAGTTTTTCACATGTTAGGAATGGAAAGCACACTAGCCAGAATCATTAGGGTGGAGGATTATCATTTTGGAGGGATTTTGTCTTTCTTGAGTCTTTGAGCCTCTCCATGTGGGAGGCGCCTCCCCTGGTCTCTCCTCTTGTTCTTTTATCAGGTCATTTGTTCTTAGGAAAGAGTGTTGAGGTATCGAAGTTGTTGGTATTTTTTTTTGGCCAAGGTGGGAAACGTAAGGTGGAGGGGGATACTCCATTCGTACATTGCAAAGGCATGGAAGGTTGGTTGGAAAAGGGTCTCTTTTCAAACCTCCCTCTCAAAGAAACCACTCAATGTCGACTTTGAATATTTTGATGCAATCATGGTCTTCGTGGCTCTATTTCCTAACTTAGTTTCTTTATGGTATTTGCATTGGGCCCTAGGACTATCACATAATTTTTTTTATCAAAGGTTTTTTCTTGGCAGTGGGAAATATTATGTATGATCAGTGGGATTGTAGTATTAAGGTGGTCTTTAAGTGGCATTCGTAGTTAGTTTTGTGATTTTATTTCTTTTTTAAGAAGTTCTTTTTGGACAGCGAAAGCAAAACAGGGCACAAAACTAGAGCATAAACTAAGCAAGATTAAACACGCATGAAACCAAGAACAACAAACACACCCTTGACACGGTGCTTTATGTGGAAACCCAAATCGGGAAAAAACCACGGGTAATGATTATCGGTCTTATGTTGTCCAAGGGAGAACTACAATAGCCTTCATAGGCATATAATCATCCTCTCCTTAGACACTCGTTTCTCTCTAGCTCGCATTGTACCCTACATTGTCCTCTAGCTCTATGGGTATGCTCATACATATAACATCTATCACTCACTTACACAAATTGATCATGAATAGATCACATAGTTACACGAGCAATTCATAAGTAGATTGCATGCATCTGCATGTGACCTCATGGGAAAATTTGTTGGCATGTTTCCAACAATCTCCACCTTGACAACAATTTACCTGATATATCATGCCCTTAATTAATTCATCCATCACCTTCTATGAAAGAGAAGCCAAACACCATCACAACTCTGCAACTTCTCTAACAATACCGTTACATGAACACGCCTGCACGATTCACTCCAGCATGGACCATTCTATTTCCATCAATAACCTATCTAATAAACTGATGCACTTGTCCAAATATCATGAATCATAACCACAGACCAAATCACTGTAACCATTGTAGGTGATACTTGTGCTTCTATGTTTGAAGCACCCATTTCCATGCTCCTGACATGGATTTTCCATGTGTCTCTGAAAACACCAACTGCATGTGAAATGATGACCATTTATCCATCGCAATCATCAAAATTCCTACTAGCATATAATACTCGAGACATATAAACCTTTTATTCTTCAACAATTAGGACATAACCCTGAAGAGAATTTACAATGGAAAGCCAAAGGGATTTTACCAGTTTCACATTATTCATACCGAATTTCCTGAGTATCTTCACCACATACTTCTATTGTGATAACCAATCTTACCATATTTCCTGTCTCTGTGTATTTCCATGCCCAAGATTTATTTTTTTGCTCCCAGATTCTTCATAACAAATGTCCTAACCAACTGAGCCAACCTGTTGATCTCAACCATGCATGTGCTTGCAACAAGCATAACATATAATGCCAATATAATGACTATACCATAAACACACTGGTTATACTCACTTCTTGTAAAATGTGTCTCACCATGAACGAATCAAACATCTTGTACCATTTTCCTAGCATGCTTCACATCATACAATGATTTTTGAGTTTGCAAACAAATCTCATGTTGCGATTATGAGCTAATAATTTTGGTTGTTCGATATACATCTGCTTATAAAAGGAGATTCATCAAACATTGCATCTCTGTCCATGATGATTGTGTGGGTAGTAGGATCCTACATTCTGCACCCCTTAACATCATCACCATATCAAAGATCTACCTGTTTGATCTAGGTACTACTTAGAAAATTGATAAAAATCCATAAGCATCACAACCGAATAATTTCACATTTGAGTAATTACCAGATGACATGTACATACCTATTCTTGAATCTTCCCGTCTTTTGCAACCGATGTTGATCGAGTTACCAGATAGCACAACCGCTTATGTCCACAACTATTGTTGCAACTTGGCAATACTGAACATGCCTATTCGATCCCAACTTCCTTGCAATTCTTTCCAAGTTCCATTGATATGAACTTACCTTCATCATATATTCTCAAACACTTGATTGACCTGCCAACACATCAACCATTCTACAGACCCACATTTCTAAACTGGACACACTGCTCCACCTCGAACTTTGCATTCGAACAACCTTGACCAAATCCAACCAAGTCGACCAAGTAAGCCTTCACCGCTTACCTCCAAGCCCATTTACAATGGATTTCACCAAGCCTTTTATAGGCTTCATTACATGCAATCCATGGACACAATACCACGGGATACCCAAAAAACATGGACCCGAAAAACCACCTGCTTTGACCTGAAAACATATTTAACATACATGTGCCCCCCACATATTCAATCTACCTAAATCTACATCTATACTTTTCATAGGTGACCTGATGAGGCATGGGTAGGCATGCCTATATAGGTATTACATACATATGCCCATTTACATGCAATCAATAATTTTTACAACTCCGATGTAAATACAATTTTTTTTTTTAATTATTTCACGATGACTCAACCATCACCACCCTACAATTTTTATGCGAACACAGGTGGAGAGACACAAAAAATAGACAAAAGTTCATCAACCATACCTATAGATAAATTTTCTTCTATTGTGGAGTCATGTTTGGATGCTTCTTGTCTTTTCAAACAATCCTTCTTGAAATGCCCAGATTTGGCACAAAACAAACACTTTTCCTTACCCTTATTGTCTTTTGACTTAGACCTGGTTGTGCCTTTCTAATCTTGACCTCCTTTTTTAAATCGACCTCTAACCACCATTTCTTATGATGTTGAGGTTTCGTTATTATATATTCTCCTCATTTCCTCAGACAAGAGAGCTCCCACAACAGTGTCATAATCAATGGTATTTGTTGTGCTAAACCACATAGTTGTGACCAGATGATCCCAAGACTCAGGCAACAAACACAATAGCGTAACCTCCTTGTCCTCATCTTCGAACTTTACCTCCATAACAGTTAATTGAAAAATAAGAGTATTGAAAACACTCAAGTGATTGACAATTTTTGTACCTTCTTTCATCCGCAAGCTGTACAACTACCTCTTCAAGAAGATTATGATTGGCAAGTTCTTTGTCATATAGACTGTCTAGTTTGGTCCACAAACCTGTTTTTTTCGTCTCTTCAGCGATGTTAAAAAACACCTCATCTTCCAGACACAAACGGATAGTACTGAGGGATCTTACATCCAGATCCTCCCAGTCCTTGTATCTGATGCTTGTCGGTTTCTTTGACTTTCCATCCAAGGATTTTTGCAATCCTTGTTGCACAAGCAAATCTCACATCTTGAGTTTCCATAGCGCAAAGCTATTATTACTGTTGAATTTCTCCACCTCAAACTTGGAACTCTGCACTTTCGCCATTAGCAAAAAAACTCCAAAAAAAACTACTTATAAAATTGATCCTTTTTATACTAAAGAAGTATTATTATATTTAAGGTTAAACCCCAAAAATATAAACTTTAATTAAAAAGTTAAAAAAAAAACTTTATTAGATTAAAACCTTTTATAAAAAACTTTAAACTCTTCCACTTCACCTTTTTTATATTCTAAAAAACAGTCCACCTCACCTCACATTTTATATTCCAAAAATCATAGCCATGTCTTAAGGTTCACGACCATATATTTTTGAATAAGACAAAAAACCATTCAAAACCTTTAGTTTATACCATGCATGGAAATTTTTACTTTGGTTTTTAAGATCGACGCTCCTCTATGGATGGAAAGGGAGTGCTTGTTTTGAAATCAACGCTCCCTTAGTGTGGATGGGGGAGCGTCGATTTGCCAGTGCTATGTATCACACAAATCATGCATGTTGATTTAAGATGAATTCTTGTTTCTGAAGTGTGGGAGTGTAGACACCCCTCTAACATTGTCTAGGGAGTGTCAGTGACCTGAAAACTTACTCAATCACACCTTACGATCATGGAAGACCTGCACAAAATTTTCCTTGGTTCACCTGCGACACCTACTCAACCTACTCTAATACCACTTGTTGGGCAGTGAAAGAAAAATAGATCACAAAACTAGATCATAAACTAAGCAATATTAAACATTCATGAAACCAAGAACAACAAACATACCCTTGACACGGTGATTTATGTTGAAACCCAAATCGAGAAAAACCCACAGGCAATGATTATTGGTCTTCTCTTGTTCAAGGGAGAACTACAATAGCCTTCATAGGCATACACTCATCCTCTCCTCAGACACTCGTTGATCTCTAGCTTGCAGTGTACTCTACATTGTCCTCTACCTCTATGGGTATGCTCGTATATATAACACCTATCACTCAGTTACACAAATTGATCATGAATAGATAACATAGTTACATGAAAAGTTCATAAGTAGATTGCATGCATGCGCATGTGTATGTGCACGTGCATGTGCACATGCATGTGCATGCACACATGCATTTGCATCTGCATGTGACCGCATGGGAAAATTCATTGGCATGTTTCCAACAGTTTTAAGGTGTGTACGAGTCCACTTTCTACTGTTTCTAAATGTGACCGAAAGTCGGTGGACCTCTTTGAACCTCTTGGTGGTGGGACATCCTCTTTGGATTTTTGGGGATAGAGTGCTCAAGTTGTGGGGTTGTAGGATAGTTGGTGCTCTAGACAACCCCACCTCCCCAAGCATGGTTGTTGCAATGGATGAACAAAAGGCCTTGGATCTGTTCGAGTCAAGTAAGAGAGGAGATAAGAACAAGAGGTCTCAAAAAAGTCTTGTCCAAAGGAGGGCCTCACAAAGATCTCGGGGCATAGAATCTCAGAGATCTACCCAATACACTAACCTCATATATGATAAGAACGTTGCACTAATAAGAAAACAATGAATGGACAATGTAGTTAGCAGAGTAAGACTTAAAAGGAAGGAGACCGTGAAACAGAAAACAAAAAAAGAGTTCCTGGATTGGGTTAAAGACATAGGTTTTACTAGATCCCCAGACACCAAATTATTTAAGGAGATGGAATTCTATTGGCTCACAAAAAAACTAGTGGATATGTTAATGGAAAATAAAGAGGATAGGCAGATGAACACCCTAGACAAATATTCAAAGTCTTGAAGTCAATTTCAGAATATTGTTTCGAGTGACCTTCGGTATCAACTTCAAGGTACATGATTGGGACTAAGATCGTAATGATAAATGGATTCATATCACATAAACGTCAACCTCTTAGGAAACAAGTGAAAATTCAATCACCATTGACGAATATGAGCATGTAGTTGAGGAGAAGAAACAATGACCTCTAGGTGGTGCGAGGCCTTCCAGGGCATTCCAATCCTAGTCAAAACTAGTATTTTTTGTTATCAATGACACATAGTATTTTTGTTTATTGATATTTCCTACCTCTTTTGCAATAATTAGTTGGTTTTTTTTTGTTTTTTTTTTGGTCTATCTATGATATTAAAATTTTGATAAGGACATATATTAAAGATCTAATTTCCTTTTTCGAAAAGCTCCTACATTTATGGTTGTAAAACCATATTGTACATTATGAATAGATGAATAGATTAGATTTTTAAAAGTATTGATTTAATTGTTAAAGTTAATAAATTAAAATTGAAAATTAATGTTTAATATTTGTAAAGAAGAAAATATTTAAAAAAAAAAAACCTTAATAGAATAAATTCATCTTAATTTTAAGTAATTATATATTTATATGTCAAATTAATTAAATATTTATGTCTCACATTTTTAATTTCATAATTTAAGAATATAGAATTAAAATAAATATATATTAATTAAAATATAAAATAATTAATATTTTATCCAAAATTTATTTCAGTTATTAAATATTTTTAAATAATCAAAATTTCCCTTTAAATACGTTTAGTTTTCTAAATATATTTAATAGAAGATTGAAATCTCGCCATGATTACTACTTATTAACATTATAGGTCCAGTTGCAAGTCCCAGATGCATATATAAGGTCATTCAAGTTGGCCTTTTCATGCACCTGTGTCCCTCCATCTTGATCCTTTTGGATATATTTTTAATATTTGAAATATTAAAAATTGGGGGGGGCTATTCTGATCCATCACATACACAAGCTCTTCAATTTAAAAATCAAGTAGGGATTCCCTAAACCTTTGGCTCGAAGCCTTATTGTACATATTTTTAAAAGTGGGGATAAAATAAATCCTTCTAATTATAGGACCATTATGATTAGCCCCATTTTATGCAAGCTATATGTAATTATTTTGGAAAAGAAGATAATCCTATGTATATAAAGCCACATGAAAAGAGTTAAATATTGGGTTGGATTTAGAGGTTATCATTCAATTGTGGACAACCTTGTCACACTTAGGATAATTATAGAGGAGCGTCACAACAATAAAACTAATCTGCTTTGTTGTTTTGTTGACTTTAGGAAAACTTTTGACACTGTTCCTAGGACCAACCATTGGAATAGGTTAGAAGAGCTAAAAGTTCCCTCTAGGTTGAGAGTTGTTGTAGTAAGGTTGTAATGACAATGTTAATTCCAGGTTTAGAAGCACTGAGGGTTGGCCAGAAGGAATTAATTGCAATATAGAATTCAAGCAAGGTTGTCCCCCATCCCCTACCCTTTTGGGCATTTACATTTACAAGTTAGAAGATTGTTTGGAAGCTCCAGGTTGTGTTGGACCAAATCTTTCGAGTATACTAATAATCCCTCTTGCCTATGCTAATTATATTGTTCTTGTGGAAAGGAATCCCTATGACCTTAGTAAGAAACTTATAATCCTCAAGGACTTCTTCTCTAGTATAGGTATGACTATGAAAGATGAAAAAACAAAGGTTATTATCATTAAATCCAACAAGATCACCTACGATAATTTTCTATATGATAATAATATCTTGGATGACATGCCTTCCTACAATTATATTGGAATTAATATTCATCACAAGCTCAATTGGAACTATAGCATTGAGAAAAGGATAAATGGAGGGTGGAAAGATTATTATGGACTTGAAAATAATTTTAAATTAGTAGACATTTGGCTATGGGATAAAAAAAAAACTCCTCTTTGAGACTCTTTTCACTCCTATTAGATTACATGGAAATGAAGTTTGGGGATGCATTATCTCTGGAGAATCCTGTAGAAATATAGAGGAGATACAATTTTTTTTATAACTTGTAATCTCAAAACTAAAGGCCATACACCTTATCTTATCCTCCTCATAGAAGTGAGCCTTTCCCCCATTGAGAGAACAACTATGATTAGGTAATTAATGTACAAGAAAAAGATAAACAAAATGGATAACAAGAGGCTCCCCAAAACTGCTTAAGACTAGCCAAAATCACCAACAACTCAAGCGAGGATGTTGTAATGATGTCAAGTCTTGGCTAAATCACTAGGGAATAAAATAAGAAATTATTATGTAGAATATTGATGATATTAAAAAAATTGTACAAGATAAATTTAAGGAGAATCTATGGCGTGATAAAAAAAAATAGAGGATAAAAGAAAATTAAGATATTATAAGAAGGTGGTCAACCCTAACCTTGAATATCAAAAGTGTCTCTCTGCTTTGACTAGAAAAAAGAAGAGAATCAATATTGCTAAAATAAGAACTAATTCTTAAGATCTACATAGTGAAACTGGGCATTAGGAAATGCGCAAAACACCATCGCAGGGAAGAAACTAGGAATTGGGAAATCCCCAAAACACCATGGAAAGAAATAATTTGTCACCTTTGTGACACCAAGAGGATTGAAGATGAAAAACGCTTTATCCTAGAACACCCTGTGTATACCCAAATTAGATCCAAATTTCAAAATATTTGTCACAATACCAACCTTCCTAACCTTCTAAGTCATCAAAACTTTAGTGATATTGGAATGCTTATCTTAATGCTTTTCAAGCATCAAAATAATATTTTAAAGAAATCCAAGTAATCGCTTATTTTTATTAAGGTGTGGTAGACCAATTTTGGTCTCATTGGATGTTAACAATCATCATCATCATCATCATAATATAATTTTAAGGTCACATCAAACATCAAATTTTTATATGAGGACCCCTTGTTCGTGGGACAAGGGACCCCCTCCGCGCAGTTGTTTGACTGTTAAAGTCTATAGAAATATATATACCCTACCCCCCTCTAGATTTGAACTTGTGATCTCTTAGGAGGAAACACATGTTCTTAACAATGTTCTTAAACATATTGATAAGATTAATATGGTACGATATATATATATATATATATATATATATATATATATATAATTAAATATTTTCAATTTAATTATAATTAAATACATAATATAATATACATAAATTTTGGTGATGATGACATTTAATGTTCATTAAAACCAAATTTTGTTCATGCTATTTTTAAAAAAGGTAAGGAATTACTTGGTTTACTTTGAAATTTTATTTTTTGATTCAATGTCAGTGTATGCACATCATCAAACCTTTTAGTGTAACAAAGATGAAAAACTATTTTGACAGAGAGATAATTTTGATCTTTTAGATTATGTTTGATCAACTCCTTATATTGTCTTAATTTTCATTTATCTTAATTGTAAGGCCTGTGGTGCCAAGATCGAGCGCACACACTTCCACCACAAACCAAATTAGAGGAAATCGTGCAAGTATGATGCTCGGTGCAAATGAGGAGACAAAACTCTTCATATAGGGGAGATTTGGGGTTCATTGGGTATACGACATGCCATGGGGCGACTCCACCCAATGTTCTTTGTGACACAATTCAAACGAAAAATAGTTTGATGAAGGGTTGAAGGAATGACTTGGGTGCTCTGCCAATGAAGGAAAATCGACTAAGGCATGGGGGCTGCACTTAGGAGAGTCGGGTTGACTTACCTAAAAAGTGTGTGCACCCAAGACGACAAGTCAACTAGAGGGTATGTCATCCCAAGAGGCATGTCGGTTGATGGGCGCATGGGCTAGATGGGTGGAATGGGTATACGAAGGAGTGAGATGGTCAATTATGTGTGACGATTCATGAAGGGGCATGACACACTGAAGAGAGATGAAGTTTCTCACAAGTGACCCTTGGAGTCCATATAAGAGAAAGGGAACACAACCAAAGAAGGTAGATTGACAGAACTTGAAGGAGAGAAATAGATCTCTGCGATTATGAGGAAGACAAAGAGGGCCACCTCCCTCAAGGAGCCAAGTTGCTCCACTTGGGAGGATTTGTGCTTCCTTGAGGTGCATTCGCTAGAAAGATATGGGAGAGTTTCTCTTGGGAATATTTTGGTTAATTCAAGAAACACAAGTCTATTGGAGGCATGTGGGAGGCAGAATATAAATCGGTGAAGTATGAAAAAATGTTAAGACAAATTCTTTGGAAATGAAGAGACAATAAGTATGAAGTTGGGGGAAAATATGAGGTGCACCGTAGGTGGATGTAGAGACAATTGCGATGGAAAGTCTTGGTAATGATCTATGTATGAGTGTCTTGGTGAGGTGAAGTGAGTTGTTTGATTCTACCTTGTTGTAAACCGAGTTGCTAGTGCTTATGTTGTATCTATTTCTCAATGATGAATAATTAGTCGGGTGTTAGGAATGGTTCATGTCTCCCACACTATATTTGTGTTTGTCTTTCGTTTTCTCCACGGTTATCTTGGTTTCTCATGGATGTATGCTTAAATATGACTATCTTTTAATTAGTTAACAAATGTCTAAGTATGCAAGAGTTGCACTAGAGTAGCAGTGTGACTCGCTAGTAGCCCATTATGGAGTATGGGTACACTCTAGGTGAAGAGGTATAGTTGGGATGAAGTGACATTTGTGTTTCCAAGCAATTAAGTGAGAAACTTCGTGGTGTCGCAAGACCTCAAGAGGTGCATGATCTCAATATTCATGCTACAAACATTGTGGGGACATGGTATATGTTATGAGAGAAACTTCATTGTAGAATTTGGGGAAGGGTTGGGGAGATCTTCACTATTAGAATATGAAAGATGTGTGCTCATTTTACCATTGAAAATACCCTTTTCACCCAACCATAGGTAAAATCCACCCTCCTAGCACCTTACCCTTGACAGAGAATCATTCTAGAAGAAAACCCTAGGCTAGATAGCCAAACAAAGCATAGTGCACCTTTCCCCAAGGATAGCGCACCAACAAGAGCTGATTAGATATTCCAAACCATAGCCAAGAGATAGTCCAATCCAAACATGATATGCTAGATGCAGCAGCTGCAATGACAACTCTCCTCAAACCTACGCACGAGACTGGGCACTGCAATTCTGAGACTGCCTGCCAGAATGAGAACTGGCCTCCTATATTTATACTAATTCTAGCTAACTGCCTGGGCCGACTTCTCATTCTGGGTATCTGTCTGTTTAGTATATATTATTATTTATGTCTGACTTCTTCTCTTGGAGGCTAATAACCTAATATAAATTATCTTCTTGAGCCGACAAGTCTTTGGGTTATTAGCCAACTCATTAGGGTTTCTTCTTGCTTCTCGGCATATTCTATCCTTGTTAGGTTTACACGTGGAGGTAAATACCTCCCACAGCTACCATAATATCAACACTCCCTCCTAGCTAGGGAGGTATTACAGGTAATTGCCTTGAGCACAAAATATAACATTCACCCAGTAGCATCAACATAGTTATATAGACTAGATCATGAGCACCATCATCATCATCAACTTCATCATCTCTCGAAACCATACTCTATCTGAGTAATCATACATGATGCTCACTCCACAGAGTGATATAAGATCCATTCTTCTAATCTAGAAGAGTAAATGTTCTGAACCATTTTTTTTCTGGAAAATCTTTGTTCATCATTCATCTGGTTGATAATTATTTCCAATAAACTGTTGATAGTCTTCAAGGAAATCAAAACAAAATATAACACAATTGTGTCTATCCATAGTAGTACCTAACTACAATCCAGTCGTAAACTACCACACCAAGTAACACGCAAGTACTTGATCAACAACGTATAGTCATGAACAGTGGAACACATCCACCACAATAGTATACATCTATTGTCATATAGTCTTCATAACAATCATTTGATACCAACCTGCATAGAAACAATGTTATGATATAAATTGAATCATCTAGGCCAATCTTTCACTCACATCTGGGAGATCTGAAAGAATATCTGCCCTCGGAGTAGAACAATGAGATATCTGGATTATTCTTCTCAAGAAAGGAAGAATAATTGTCCTGTCTTCTGAACCTGGACTATTCCCCACCCTGGGCCATTCTTCTTACACTAATCAAAGTGCACCCTGGAGAGAATGTATAAACCCTAAGGAATGCATGTCTCTAATTGATGAGCCTGGACCATTCCCCACCCTGGGCCATTCCTCCTACACTAATCAAAGTGCACCCTGGAGAGAATCTATAAACCCTAAGGAATGACTATCCAGACCATTTCCTCTATTAACCAGAAGAGGAAAAGACTGTCCTGTATCAACCTCCAAAACGGACCATTCCTCATGTTAACCACAATGAGAAATCATTGTTCGGTGAGGCGGGCCAGTCTTCTTGAGTAACCCTCAAGAAGAGAGACTGACCTAGACCACTCCCCATGTTAACCACAATGGGAAGTCATTGTCTATGATACATCATAAATCTAGACCATTTCCCATGTTAACCACAATGGGAAATCATTGTCCATCAGAAATCTCAATCCACTTTCCGAACATGAAAGCATCTGTCCAAGATGGACTATTTTTCAATCTTGAAAATGAATGTCCTCAATAATATTTTTAGTGCTCCCTACCAACCTAGGAGTCATCTCTTCCTTTTTCAATAAGGAAGTTGTCTCCATGAGCTCTAGCTTGAGTACACAAACTCTTTCATCTTGGATAGAAGCTTTACCAAAATTTCTGCTTATCTACTCATCTGTGGAGATATGTATTGGAGAACCACTTCCTCCTTTCTGGAATTCATCATGGATAATGTAATGCTTGATTTTAAATGTACCTTAGTCTAGAACACTAGTTTTTTGTGAAGGCTTCATGTAGCTCTGAACAATAGAGTATATCATTGTTGGAAAACTAGAACATATCCATGTGGCACTTCTTCTGTCATCATGAGATCTGATCTACTGAGTAATTATCTTGATGTTATAGGAATTCTTCACCACGCTTTTGCTGTGCATTGGAGGATCTCCACCAAGTTATCTTCTTCTATCTGCATAGAAGGGTCTCTTTCTGGTATGCCTCGAAGTCTTGAGATTTCTCTTCATACGCACTTTATTCAATTTCTCTGGAGAACATTCTTTGCATTCATCTGATGTAGAAATCCAACTCATGGATGTTGCAGATGATATAATGACTCATGTATAGGTATGTATGGTTTATCGGAACAAGCAATCATCATAGTCTTCTCCCTCTGTCTGGGAGAAGCTCTAGTTTTGGATCTCGCAATGCTTTCATTCATAAGTCTTCCATAGACTGTTCTTCATCATAACTTTCAGTTCTGCTTGATTGCTTTCATATTAGGCTAGTAATCTTGTGATTCTTGATACAATGACTTGGTTGTTGAGGCTTCTCTTCTTTCTTGGAATCTTCATGTTCTTCCTCGTGTTTTTCTTTAGCTTTTTGGGTCCATGGAGTTTCTTATAGATTCCATGCCCTAAAGATTCCACTTCTTTTCATCATAGGATCACATATCTGGATGGACAACCAGGGATAGTTTAAGGCTTCTCTTCGAAGAAGACTTCTTCTAAGGTTGAACTGAGCACGTACTATCTTTCATGGTTACTACCATGGATATATACTTCATCATATTCAATGGATCATAGGATTATCTCCCTCCTAATCCTTGCTTCATGTATGAGTGCATATAATCATCTCCCTCTGTCTAATAGAGTCCACGCTTCCATCTGCATCCTTATTGTCTTCTGCCATATATAATTGGCTCTCTCAGTATAACAAAGTCCATGCTTCTATCTTGTTGTATTCTACAAAACGTCATAACTCTTTCTCCAATTTCCTCTTGATTGTTGACTTCTTTCTGTCTTTGCTTCTTCTAAGTCTCTTCATGATTGATTTGGCTTATCTTGCAATAACTTCGACATGATTTGTATTTAATCCTTTCATGCGTATTATCTAATGATATCCATTCTTATCTTGCTATTCTTCCATAGGTATAGTTCTTCTTGGAACACATTATCTTCCAAGAGATACATATACAAGATATGTACAGAGACGACGCAAACAAGATAAGTACAAGAAATAAGAAGAGTTTTGTTACCTTTAGAAGAAGAAGTCTCTTCCATCCTTCTTAGTCTTCTTTGTAGGTTCATTTTCTTAGAAAATTGATACTTTGTGTTTCTCCTTCCTTTTATTTAGCTCAGGACAATGATTCTTGTAGTGACCATACTTTTGACTGTTGAAGCATTGTACTTCTGAAATGTCTTTCTCTTGATTTGGCTTCCTCTTGAACCAAACTTCCTTTTGTTCCTGAAGTTCTTGAATCTTGTTGTGAAGGCTTGATCATCATACTTCTTTTGGGGTTTCTCTTTTGCACTGATCCTTGATTCTTCTTGAGCACGACAATTCCAAAGTTCTTCAAATGTCGAATACTCTTTTATTGTGTTCATGCTTGCGACAAATGCATCCCACATCTTGGGAAGACCATTGAGTACTATGTTTACCAAATCTTTCTCTGAGATGATCTCTTCAATAGCTTGTAGTTGATCTCTTAACTGAGAGATTCTCACAAAGTATGATGTTATGTTGTCGTCATCATTCATCTTCATGTCACAAAGCTCATTTTTCAAACTCATAACTTGTCCAATGTTTCTAACCGAGAAGAGATTTGTTAGGGCATCGTACATCTTCTTCAATGAGTGAAGATGGGATATGTAGGGTATCAAGTGGTCTTTTATGGATTCCACTATGATACTTATGGAATTGATATCACTTTCTTTGAACTTCTCCATAGTTGCAATGTTCTGCGGTTCCTTCTCTTTTCCTTCTTCAAACTCTGGTTCCACGATCTTTCCTTTCGCGATATCCAACAGTTTATTCTTGGCAAGGATGAGGTCAATCCTTATCTTCCACGCTATGAAGTTAGAGGCTCCATCTAACTTGTTCTCTAACTTCATAGAATAAGTCATGGCTTCTTTGACTTGGTCAAACCCTAGATTTGACCATAAACTCAAACTTCATGTCTTGGCTTGCTGAGAGTATCAGGAGATGCACTAGGCTAGAGCGCACTGATCTATCCGGAGATTAGGTCAATCCATTCACTTAAGGTGCCTCAACAAGAGGATTAGGGTTTCTGCAACTGCTCCTTCTAGTAACCCTAGCGGTAGTGTCTTAGAAGCTGCTTCTTCTAGTAACCCTAGCGATAATTCCTCAACGAGCTCAATATCCTAGCGGCTATGTTTCCTTCTAGCGTTTAGACTGAATGAAGGAGGTGTGGGCCCATAACTTGTTAGAATATGAAAGATGTGTGCTCGTTTTACCATTGACAATACCCTTGCCACCCAACCATAGGCCGAAGCCACCGTTCGAGCACCTTAACCTTGACAGAGAATCACTCCGGAAGAAAACCCTAGGCTAGACAGCCAAATAAAGGGTAGTGCATATTTCCCCAAGGATAGCACACCAACAAGAGTTGATCAGATAGTCCAAACCCTAGCCAAGAGATGGTCCAATCCAAACATGATCTGCTAGCTGCAACATCTGCAATGGCAGCTCTCCTCAAACTTGCGCACAAGACTAGGCACTGCAATTCTAAGACTGCCTGCCAGAATGAGGATTGGCCTCCTGTATCTATACTAATTCTGGCTAACTACCTAGGCTGACTTCTCATTCTGGATATTTGTCTGTTCAGTATATATTATTATTTATGGCCGACTTCTTCTCTTGGAGGCTAATAACCTAAAATAAATTATCTTCTTGAGCTGACAAGTCTTCTAGGGTTATTAGCCAACTCATTAGGGTTTCTTCTTGCTTCCTGGAGTATTCTATCCTTGTCAAGTTTACACGTGGAGGTAAATACCTCCCACAACTACCATAATATCAACATTCACCACTATCTCAAAAATAGATGGTATCATATCTTGAAGCACTCTCTACTACTATAGTGGTGATGGTGGATAAGGTGCAGTTACGAAATTGGTTTGGTGGGAATGTTCACATACTTGGTGAATGGTTCAGTGTAGTGAACTTGTTCACCACATACTTTGCATCAGACTTACAATAGAGGTTCAATTGATGGTGCGATGGGAAGGTTGAGCTAGGAACACACCTTGTGTAGACCAAGAGGAGAGTGTGGTAAAACGAAACACTTGGAAAGGGTGGGTGATCACAGAACTCATTGCAAAACTTGTCGTAGAGGTGATCGTAAAGGCAGACTTGGTTGGTTTGATTCATAATGAAAGTTAGTGTCATACCTGTAGTGCACACCTTGGAGAGACTAGGCATAGAGTTCGTTCAGGAACCGAGCACTTGGAAAATGCATACGAATGTGGGATCGTTGCATGAATTTTTTCATATCTAGCCACATAAGTGATCATGGAAGAAAAACATAGAGGGTGATTGCAGAAGTGATTGCAAAGAGGAGAAATTATGGGTTGCAACGAGGTGAAGAACTTGGGTACGTTGGATGAATTAGAGTGACCTAGAGTAGCTCCACAATAGGTAGTTGGTTGGGCACATTTACATCATGATGTCTTTTTGATATTCATCACGAAGAAAAGAGGTTGAGTTGATTTGGGTTTTTGGATGAAATTACAGCCTTCGGATGAGGCAACTCTTCCTAGAGTTACAACAGTCGGTTAGTAGTAGTATGAATTGACAATCGGGTGGTGGATTCATGTTCCCTTAAAGCGGAAGTAGTCAAGGTGCGGAGTTTGCAAGACATTGGATATGAGTTCCACAGGTTTCATGTGAAGTTTCGGACTTGGACGAATTTATGAAGTGGACGAATGGAGTCATCCATGCATCACAATGAAGATATTACATATTTTTGGAGTTGTGAACAATGATTGAGGAGAGTTGTGAAGAGTTGATTGATTGGGAGTGCAGGCCCAAGATAAAAGAATTGGAACATGGTTTTAGCGAAGGATGTCATTGAAATATGTATGGTTGGCTTGAGTTATTTCATTTTCCAAGTGTTACAGTGATTTCTTTGAAGGGAAATCAAATGACTTGGTGGTTCAAGTGTAATTTGTTTCTGTAGTGAAAACCTGTAGACTTGAGGGTGACTTAAGTGGTGTAGATTCAAATAAGTATTGTAGCATTTTGGGATGCCTTGGTTGGGAGAATGTGCAAATAGATTTGAAAATTCACTTAGACGAGTCATGTCATGGACTTAGGCAGACTTGGGTGCAGTTGTGGAGGTGGCTTGAGGAAGTTGTCTAACTCTTCGATGAGGTGCATTAGATAGGACATTGCGGTGAAGTGGGGAGTGAAGTTTATTTGTGCCAAGTTTAGAGGATGGATGAGGGGCCCTAGTGTTTGGTGCCTTAACTAGATTTTTTGGGTCATGCGATGACTTGACAGTCGTGACGACAATTCCAAAGTTTGAATGCTTGCAGTAGGTGCGAGGAAATTCATTCCAGGAGACAGATGGAGTCAGAAGAGAAGTCGGCTAAGAATTGTTGAAAACCAACCTGAATGGGCAGAACATAGACAAAGTGACTTGGGTGGTGTTCTCTTTCCTTTGTTATGGGACATTGAATGAGGGATAACACACGTTGGTGACTTACAAATGTTAGTTGTCACCAATTGAGGTTGGTTGTCAACAAGTCAACGCACTTAGGAGGTTTGACTTGACTCACCTGAGGGGTGTGTGCACCCAAGAAGACAAGTCAGTTAGAGAGCACACTGGTACAAGAGGCATGTCAATTAATGGGCGCATGGGCTAGATGGGCACACTAGGTCCATAGAGGGGTGTGACGGTCACGTGATGATTCGCGAAGGGGTGTAACACACCCAAGAGACATGATCTTTCACACAAGTGACCCTTGGAGTCCATATAAGAGCAAGGGCACACAACCAAATAAGGAATATTGGAAGAACTTGAAGGAGAGCAAGAGAGCTTTGTGATTTTGAGGTAGACGAAGAGGGAAAGATCCCTCAAGGAGCCAAGTCGCTCCACTTGGGTGGACTCGTTCTTCCTTGAGGTGAATTCATTGGACAAACATGGGCAAGTTACTCTTGGGATGATTTTGGCTAAGTCTACAAAAGCAGGTCTATTGGAGGCATGTGCGAGGCAGAATCAAAATTGGTGAAGTTTATAGAAATGAAGAGATGGAGTCAGTGGAAATGAAGAGAGGACAAGTTTGTGTTTGGGGGAACATAAGAGGTGCACCATAGGTGGTTGTGGAAATGGTTGCAAGGACAAGTTTTGGTGATGATACGTTTATGAGTGTCTTGGTGAAGTGAGGTGAGTCGTTTTACTTCCTTCTATTGTAAATCGAGCCACTAGTGCTCATTTTGTAACTATTTCACAATAGCGAAGACTTATCCAAGTGTTAGGCATGGTTCATGCCACCTCCACTATATTTGTGTTTTTCTTTCATTTTTTCCATAGTTCTCTTGGTTTCTCATGGATGTATGCTTAAATATGACTAAGTGTTTAAGCAGTTAATGAATGTCTAAGTATGCAAGAGTTGCATAGAGTAGGAGTGTGACTCATCGGTAGCCTAGAACAGAGTATCGGTATTCTCTAGGTGAAAAGGCATAGTCTCGAGGAAGTAACCTTGGTGTTTCCATGCAGCTAAGAGAGAAACGTTGTGATGTTGCACACCCTCAAGAGGTGCATGATCGCAAAATTCGACTAGGCACAATGTGGGGACATGACATTAACTTCATTATTGCGCCACAATTTCTCCTTAAATTTAGATGTAAAAATATTTTAGTATTATCGTTATTCTATAGAGTAACCTCTTCCTTCATTCTCCAATGATGTAGCCAAGACTTGGCATCTTTATGCCACACCTGCTTCACACACATGTGGTTTTTGACTAGAATTTGAAACAATCTCAGAAAGCCTTATGTTTTCCGTATCGTTTATCTTGTTCTTATACATTGAGTATCTAGTCATAGTCATACTTCCAATGGGAGATTGACTAACTCTTATGATGATAGAATAAGGTGTATTACATTTAATTTTGAGATTATAAGTTATAAAATATTTTTTTATTTGTTTTATTTTTTTAAATGATTCTCTAAAAATATAAAACTCCCCATTCTTCTCATTAAAAAAAAATTAATAAAAAAATTTAAATATACAATTTTTTTTCATTATTTTCTTATAAAAAAATTAAAATAAATTGATATTAAATAGATTTCGTTGAAAAATTAAAACAAAATTATATTACATAAATTTTAACGTAATTTCTTTTATTTTTTACACGTAGTATGTCTCTTCAAATCCCACCACACCCTGATCCAACGCATCTAGATTCTAGACGAGTGACCAGGAGATACGAATTCGGATGATAGGTTGTTTGTTTGATTTGCATGACTTTCCATTGATTTTTAAAGGTCATAATGCATTCATCCATGAAAAATAAATTTATAATATCTTAATAACATCTTCACGTGTGAAGATCACTGAGTAATGGAGTGGACTATTAGTATTATGTATCATGGGAGTCAACTCAACCTAATTACCAATTTGATCAACCAAAAAAATCTAAAATTTCAAACATAAAAAAGCTTAATTAATTTATAATTTTTTTCGTAACATCATCAAAATTGAAAAACAAAATTCAAAAGATATTAATTAACATTAAAACATACATAAAGTATAGCAATTTTTTCTCTTCAATCTGTAATCTAACATTTAAAAAGTTAAATCATTTTGAAAATTTTGATAAATCGTTTTTACATTGATAAGTTGTTGTAATAATTTTAAATAAAATTTTGTTAAATCAGGGAAAGCTTAAACTACTTTTTAAATTTTTAAAAAGCAGCTTCATATTTTTTTACCTGAAAATAAAATCTCTTTACTACAAAATTAACGCTATCCCATAACGATGAGGCAAGGATTTCATCCATTGCCCATTGGCATCGAAAGTTCTCTTTCCAATTATATGTGGAGCCAAATTTCCGATTTATGCGTTGATTTCCTGTTCAAAGCACCTTTTCTGCTCGTCAAAGTCAAGCAAATATTAGATGAAGGATATCGTTATACAAACGTCAGGAATGATGTTCGTTGGAGAGAAATTTGGGAATGATGTTGACGGGATAGATTTTTTTAATTGTTTTAGAAAAGAAGAGATGATGTTTTAATTGTATTTTAAGGGTTAATTAGATTTATTAAAAGAAGAGATGATATTTTAATTGTATTTTAAGAGTTAATTAGATTTATTTAAACTTCTTCTTAAATTCTGTTTCTACCACAAATCATAGATTGCATGATCCAATTCAATAAAATTCTGACACTTTGTAAACAGCTGAATTTTGAAAATTCAACCCAGAACTCTGTAGAATGATGGCCGAAGAAAAGCTATTAACTATCTACGTCTTCCGGATTTATAATCACTATTGTTTTAGGAAAGAAGGGATAATGTTTTAATTTTTTTTAGGGTTAATTAAATTTATTTAAACTTCTTCTTCAGTCCTGTTTTCTACCACAAACCATAGATCAGCTGATCCAATTCAATAAAATTCTTACCACAATCACAGAATACATGATCCAATTCAGTAAAATTCTTACAGATTGTAAACTGCTGAAATTTTGAAAATTTAACCCAGAATTATGTAGAACGATTCCCTAATAAAACCTATCAACAAAAAATAAGATCAGTGTACAATATGATAAATTGTGAAGCAAAGAGAAATGCATAGAGAAAGAATAGAACAGTATATTCAAATGTATGAAGAAGAGATTACAATGTAATGGGAGATGGCTGAGCTAAATATGCTCAAGCAAGACAAAAATAGAAAGTACAACTGTCCAGTACAGCTGGCAGTGTACAGTCAGACTGTTGAG